>APFE031209446.1:3879-23640 GCA_000404065.3 Pinus taeda
TTAGATTGGGAAACTAGTCCCATTATCGCTAGTCGGACCTGCTATACCAAACGGATAAGGAGCTGCCAACCAAGGTCCGGACCGGGTGGGTATCCCCCTTGTTGTCGACCCGATTTTCAAGGCTTCAACAGGTCCTAAGAAGCATGGGACATCACAGAATAGAATACTTGGTGCATTCCTAAAGTTACCAGTAGAGAGAGTGAAGACCTCATCAAGGCACTCAACATCAGATTCTCTTTGTTTGGGGAGGAGTTCACAGTTGCTCACATCTAAAGATTATATGAATTTATTGTTTGAGTCTAAATATACAAAAAAATTAAATTCATGAATCTAGAAAGAGAAATAAGGAGCTGGCCAAGGAAAAGAGAGTTGCAAGGACTGCCATAACAGAAGCTCGAGAAAAGGAAAGCTTGGAAAGAGAAAAAGCAAGGGAAGATATGGAACATCATAAACAATTGGCAACATAAGAAAGGGAGGAAAGAAAGGTTCAATAGTTGTTGGAAAAAGGAGGAGGGGTGACAAGCAGGGAAGACTATGGTTCAAGCCAATTTGAGGCAAATAGGATGTTGACCAACACACTGCACCACATTGCAGAGCACACACCATCATACCAAGACCCAATTAACATCGAAGTCCCCCGCTATTATCCAGGAGTTATGCCCACCTCTTATACCCCTACCAGTGCAGGTTTAAATCCTAACTATGTTTATATGACACCTGCACTCATTGTTGGGGTTGGTAACACAAGTGGACACGGGCTATTCAGTCCCTCCAAGGCTACAAGGAGGAAATTGGAGTCAAGAATATGGAAAAATTCAGGCACATCCTAATAAACCAATCTTGGGTAGTCCACCATACTTGGGTCAGGCAGGCAACTCAACAATTTTGGGTAATGTAGGAAATGGAGGCCATCAAACATAGGGGTGGCATGACATAACTTTTGTAACCACATCACAACATAAATTTTGTATGGATGCAATATGTTGATTGGTTTAATAGTAGAAGATACACTTCTAAATAGTTAATGATTATCTAGTTCATCATGTTGAGGAATGCAAATGATAAAAAATACCATTCTCTTATACACAGTTACATCCAATTTTACTTGATTTGAGAATGTTTGTTAATGGTCATTGTGATGATCAAGGAACAAAGGTAGATGAACAGAATTTAAGAATTTGAACTTTGTTGGGTAATATGATTTGTAGATAATTGAACTCTATTTGGATAATTTGATCAAAGTTAGATAAACTAAATTCGATAATCTGAACTCTGTTGAATTTGAATTTGAATTCTAATCTGATTTTTCTATTTTTTCAATCATCAAAATCTGCTCTTTTATTTAGAGAAAATCACTAACTCTAAAGCAATGAACCATGTAGTTTAATGTTTTCCTTGGAAGCTTCAGTTTATGGTTTTGTTAGGAGTCAGTAACAACAACATTTTTAGGCATATTATTGCTAACCAACTTTTCTAGTTTGAATCACCCAGTTCCTTACAACAACATACAAGCCCTAAAGCTAATTTTAAGCATCTTCTCTGATGAATCTACAAGAAAATTTCTCTATTGCAATCACATATGGTGGTTGTATCTCCTCCTCACATAATTTTTTGGCCATGAAAAGAGAGAGAGAAACTTCCAAACCTTTCTTTAGCACCACGAATATACAACTCACCATGAAAAAACAGAGAGACTTCCAAGCCTTTCTTTGGTACCACGAATATACAAATCACAACACAAATTTAAACCATTTGGGGAGGGACACCAATATCCAAATTGAAAAGTGGGAGGGAGGGACTAAATATAGTGAAGAAAATCACATGTATTTAGCCAATTTTTAAAATTTAAATCTAACAAACAAACAAACAAGCTAACAACATTTTGCTGCTAACAATTTAAATGTATTATACTGCTGACAATTGCTAACAATTTAAATGTATTATATTGCTAACAACTTCGGTCAACATTATACTGCTAACAATTGCTAACAAAAATTATGCACCATTCAATTACACTGGTAACATAATCATAATCCAATCAAGTACCAATCATAATCCAAACTACTGATAACATGTACCCGCCATACCCTCCATCACAAAAACTAGAAACTCTAACTCATTGAAGAAAATTGCATGTATTTAGGAAGTTTTTAAATTTAAATCTAAAAAACAAACAAACAGGCTAACAACATTTTACTACTAACAGTTTAAATGTATTATACTGCTAACATCTTCTAGCAACATTATACTGCTAACAACTTCTAGCAACATTATACTGCTAAGAACTGCTAAGGAAATTTATGCATCATTCAATTACACTGGTAACATAATCATAATCCAATCAAGTACCAATCATAATCCATACTACTGATATCATGTACCTACCATACCCTGCATCACAAAACCAAAAACTATAACTCACTAAAAAATATATACCAACATAGCCACACGACATCAACTGCAAACTAGTACCATATCAACCTGCAAATAAAAACACCACCCAAACAATCTAAGAAAGATCATAGCCAAGCCAATAAGAAACACCAACAACCAAAACCTTGTTTACTTACAAAATTTCAATCAAGATCATGATCTACCTCTGCCATACCCTCCATAAAAAAAACCAAAAACTCTAACTCACTAAAAAAAATATACCAACATAACCACACGACATCAACTGCAAACCAGTACCATATCAACTTGAAAAGGAAAACACCACCCAAACAATCTCAACAAGATCGTAGCCAGGCCAATTAGAAACACCAACAACCAAAAACCTTGTTCACTTACAAAATTTCAATCAAGACCATGATTTACCTTCGCCATACCCTCCATCACAAAAACCATAAACTCTAACTCCTGAAAAAATATACCACCATAACCACACAACATCAACTGCAAACTAGTACCATATCAACCTGAAAAGAAAAACACCATCCAAACAATCTCAGCGAGATCATAGCCAGGCCAATTAGCAACACCAACAACCAAAATCCCTGTTTACTTACAAAATTTTACTTAAGACCATGATTTACCTCTACCATACCCTCCATCACAAAAAGCAGAAACTCTAACTCACTGAAAAAAAATATACCAACATAACTACACAACATCAAACACAAACCCCACAATTTACAGAGTCTTCATGCTTCAAACCAAGACAACATATAGAGCCACATGACCAAACAAAACGGCATGAAAAGTTATCATTACAACATATAGAGCCACACGACAGAACAAAATGGCATGAACAAATTCTCATTGATAATAAAGAGCCACACGACAGAACAAAATGACAGGCAGAAAAAAGGAATATATCACAGGCAAGACAAGAAAATGGAAGGGGTTTCTCCTACACTTACACTTACACTTACTCAAGACTCTTTATTATCATTTTATTAAACAATTTACATTTATACTCAATGGCATGGACAAATTCTCATGAAGCAAATCTCATGCTCATATGTTTTTCATTGCGCAGTGCATTCTTCATGCTTCAAACCCCAAGCCCCATAATTTACAGATTCTTCATGCTTCGAACCCCACAATTTACAAAAAACCCACCAAAAACCCAAAATTTACACAAAACCCACCAAAAACCCACAATTTAGACAAGCTGAAAGTGTTAAAAAACACAAGCAGGTAAGCATAAAGGCACAATAATCCAACCAGTTAAATGTGTTAAAAAATACAGGTAGATATAGGCTGGTAGGACAGTGTCCTATATTCTAGGTCTCTTTTGGTTGGCTTCCTCCATGCCAATGCGCCACAAGAACCCAAAAAACCATAGCCCCAACTACAAATAGCACAATGACTTGCAAGACAAGCTTGCCATGGGGATAGATAGCCAAAAACCTACAAAAACTTGCATAAAGCAAGAAAAAATTTCTAGTATAGCTCATAAAATTACCACATTACCTGATAAAACCCTTCAAAGCACGAAATTACCATAACCATCGTCGGGCCAAGCTAAATCCACCATAGGGACGAACGCAAATGAATAACCAGGTGAATACACCATACAAGGAAGAGAAAATAGCCCAATATTGCAAAATAAACTCCAGATGACAACCTCACAACCTCTCAAACAAGAAACAGAAAGACCCCATAACCCTATGTTTTGAGGGCCAAGGACAGGCATGGTTGCAAGTAGCATGGAAGCAACGTCGTGAAAGTACCCGGGACCAGAAATGCATAAGAAGTAGGCCCGACTAGAATAAGGTAGTCGTTGAAACAATGTTCAAATAAGTGACCATACAACTAAATTAACTCACCGTAAACCGATTAAACTGGTCACCACACACTTGTGACAGGTATCAATAGCCTGAGGAAAGGTGTCGTACAACACCTCAGCTGGTTGACGTGGCATCAGTGAGGTATATGCTAGATCTGTTCACCTAATGGCATCCCTCCCCTAGTCATCCCTTTCCAAATTTTGAATTCCTAATGGATTGTTTAGTACAATTAAATAGTTTGATTTGGTTCTTAAAGATATCCACAATAATTTGTTTCTTGAATTCAGCTTGTTATTTTGATGATTATTATTATTGTTTTTCAATATTAAAACAATTTATCCAAGTTCATTCTCTTATTTGTGTGGATTTTATGTTAGAGATATAGAAGATAAATGATATTAAAAGTGTACTAATTCTTTTTGAGAAGGCCAAGAGCCTCGGTCTAGATGAGTGGATAATCGATTTTTTTTCTATCTTTTTCTTTACTTGATTGGGAATGACATCCCACAAGTTGTCGAGGAGGCTAGAATTACAAGGAAAGTGTTTGGGGTTATCAATGCTACATTCATATATCTAATTCATAAATGCTTTGAACCCCTCACCTTCAACGATTATAGGCCAATATCTATTTGTAACGTTATGTATAAGGCCAATGCTAAGGTCCTATCTAATAGATTGAAAATTTTTCTCTCTTCCTTTTTATCTTCTAAAAAAATTAGATTTCTTACATATTCCTTGATTCATGATGCCATTGGGGTGGCTCAAGAGGTTGTGCACTCCATTAAGACCAAAAAAATTAGTGCTCTGATCCTAAAAATGGACCATGTCAAAGATTACACTAAAGTGAATTGGAGTTTCCTTAGGCTCCTCCCCTGTATATTGGTCTAGGTATAATCGTTACAAACTGGATCATGAGGTGCATAACATCTACCAACTTCTCAGTGCTTGTCAATGGATCCCCTTTAGGTTTTCTTGTTCAAGAGGCTTGAGACAGGGGTGTCCCTTATCTCCCCTTTCATTCCTTCTCATCATAGAGGGCCTAAGTCTGATGATCAACACGGCTAAAAATGATGGACTTATAAAGGGGGTTAACGTGTCTAAGTCCATTTATTTAACTCATCTCGTATTCGTGGACGATGTTTTAATGTTTTGGTGACGACTCTATATCGTAATGGTCTCATCTTCACTATATTTTCTCGTCATTTTTCTTTGAGTATGGTATGTAGAATAACAACTTAAAATCCTCCTTTATTTAGAATAATATCTTGGATCAAACCATTGACTCAATAGTCTCTATCCTTCCATACAAGGTGGTCCCTATTAATCATGTATTTCATACTAGGCTACCAAATTAGGCCTAGCTGCTACATTGTGGAAGACTGGTCTTGGCTTATTAAGTGGATTGAATGCAAAATCAACAATTGTTGTTATAAGTGGCTCTCCTTAGGTAGTAGGATGAATTTCATTAAGTTTGTTCTAGAGAGCATACCAGTACACTGGCTAACCCTCTCCAAGATTTCCAAATCCTCCATAAGGAATATTTGTCATTGCATGTTCAATTTTCTCTAGCTTTCCAAGAAGGATCGTGCATACCTTCATTTGGCTAAATGGGATATGCTATCTCAACCCAAAATATTTGGTAGTTGGGATTTCAAAAATCCCCTTTGGTTTGGTCAATCCCTGACTATGAAGAGTTTTGGAGGGCCATCTCAAGCTCGTGTATCTGGAAACACATTATCTTAGATAAATGCCTCCACAACAGGGAAATTTCAAAGTAGTTGAGGACTTATAAACAATAGAAATATTGATTTGGGTCAAGTACTTGGAGAGGCCTGGTGGAGGTTTTTCCTTGGATGTTAAATTGGATTTCTTGTAAGGTGGGAAATGGTCATCATGTTATCCTAGGGAAGGATCCTTTTATAGGGCGTAACAATTTCTATCATTTATCTTTAGATCTTATCTCTTGTCTTCATGGGTAGGATGTATTTAGGCTATATCATGGATTTTTGCCTAGTCCCCCTGTTGCTTCCCTTGGTTGTTGGAAAATCTCTTCTAACCTGGGTTTACAAGGATCCATTACTATTGAATGGGGTTATTTTCTTAATAATCGTGTATCTAGTGGCATTTTCTTAAAAAATGAGGAGGACTCCATTCTATGGAGCTAAAATACCTAATTTGGTTAGGTCTAAGCCATACTAACCTATAATTCTATCTCTTCTTCATCACTTAATCACAGGGAAATTTGGTCGCAGAGGAAGATATGGAAATGGTCTATATCACATGAACTCATATGATTTGTATGGTTATCCTTAAATAATTGCATCGTCACTTGGGACAACCTGTTAGACATGGGCTTCTCTGGCCTAGACCTATGCTGCTTATGCTTGAGAGGACTAGAATTTGTTGACCGCCTCTTTTTCCTGTATGATTTTTCCAGGACTTTATGGAATGCAATTCTTGCATCTCTTAACATTATGGACAATGTTCCCATCTCATTCCTTGAGTCTTGTCTTCATTGGTGGGATCTCAAGAAGGGTAATTACAAATCATTACTTGATTTTTTAGCTTGGGGTATTTCGAAGGTGAGAAATAAACAAACCATTGAGGATTGACCTATCAATACACCTTGCATACATGCTTAGATCATTGTTTTTTCAAGGATTATTTGAGACCTTAGAAGCGCAAGTTGGTCCGACCTTTCTATTACATGTTGAGCTCTCTCTCCTTTCATGTTGGATTTTTTTATGGAGCCTCTTAATATGGCCTTCGCAGTGGTGGTGGGGTGGGGGGGGTCATTTACTTATTTAGGGGGATATTTCCCATCATATATAGTTGAACCTGAGGACTAGCTCCAATACCAAGGAATAAATCGCAGCTTGTTGGGCGATTTTATTTTTTTATTATCACATTAATGTTGATTCCTTACATTTCTATGGTGATTCCAAATGCTTCATTGATTGGATATCAGGGATAAGCAACATACAGTTTCTAAAAAATTTCCCTTGGTAGGAAAAAATTATCATACTAATGGAAAAAAAAAAAATTCCTCTCCTTTTAGCATATACATAGGGAATGGAACCTCCACGTAGACTTTCCTTCTAAGAAAACCCTCAATAAGGAATAAGGCTTTATCTAGTTTGAAGGAAGACAAGGCAAACAATCTTTGTGTCGTGGGAGAATACACATATCAATTGGTCATAAACTACCATTGGAGTAGTACAGGATACTGAATGTTCTCTTCAGCCAGCCTTTGTTCAAAATTCTGTGATCAATTACAAGCAAATTGGAGGCTAACATTTTTTTTGCCAACATACCAGAAGCTTTCTCTAGGGTTATTCCGAAGGAAATTTTTTGAAGACTCACAAATTTTTATCTATCTAATATTCCATTTTTTCTTTTAAAACTATGTGGATGTTGATATAATGGACTCAATATGTAAATCTTGTATGTCTATCTTTTTGTACACATGGGTGGTGTGCAGGGACCTAAAAAGTAATGTATTGGCACATGTAACTCGCTATGTACTCCTTTTTTATGTAGTAGAAAAGGACAACATTTCCCTCTGGAAAAAAAGAGATATAGAGGATAACAAAGAAAAAATATTACATGTTGTGATGATAGTTTGTACAATTAAATTATGCCATATTATTAAAGGGATAGAGTTCAATGAATTTTGGAGTATGGAATGCTTATTGCCCTGTAACCTAGTAGAGAGTTTCCATATTAGTAAATATGTATTAATAGAGGGTTATCAATACCAATGTGAGAGCTTGATGAAGGAATTTTTAGATAACTATATTAGCCAACATAACTAAAAGTATTGGTGTTTCAAGTTTATCATTAAGAATTTAACTCATAGTTAGATTATGTAATTTGTTAATCATATATAACATTAACTTATTGTTTTTTACTAAGTCATTTTATTTAATAAATTGTAGCTTTATTTTATGTTTGCGCACTCTAATCAACATTTTATAGCTATTTAGTATCTTTAGACATAACATTTTTCATTATATAAGATAAGGCATTATCTTTAAATGTTTATCATGCTTACATGCATTTCTTAAATATATGTTTTTCTTATTTGGTGTTCATGTGTTGGTTTGATTGAAATCTTGTCATTGTTGTTTTTTAAAAAGCTTGGTTTAAAACCTATTATGGTGTCAAAGAATGAGTGATACTCTCACTAAAATCAAAGCACATAGTTGTGAAGTTTTCTATATTTTGACACAACCTCTTTGTTAAAGGAAGGTTATTATTGTAGAGATTGAACTTTTCCAAGGCTTAGATAAATTGCAAAGGGCAAATTATGGCTTTTGGAAAATCCATTTGGAGTCAGTATTCAAAAGTCAATGGTTATACAATCTACATAATGAAATAAAATCCTCCACATGAGACACACATACACACATGATAGAAATCTTGATGCATAGTAATACAAGGAAATGATATACGACATTATTACTATCGGGGGGAAGACAGATTGAAATAACGTTGTGTAGAGGAAAGTGGCCATGTGAAATTGTGCAACAACTTTGAGTTTCTCTACACCAACAATACCTCCCACATCGGCCATCTTGAAATAGAGTTATGGACTCTCATGTTTGGTGACTTTGGTAGTGTTTAAGTACACTTGTCTTAGTGCAATAGACTTCACATTAACATCACACTGCTAGAGGAAAAAATAAAGAGAATCCCAACTACATTAGTGTGATTCTCAATGATCTCACACCTGAATATGAAAACATTATACTCAATATTCATTAGACTCATCTCTTCATCAAGTTTTCTATATACTCTACATTTGAATGGTTGTGTTAGAAAACCCCAACAATTCTTAGAAATTTTAACAAACTTGTTTTTTCAATCAAACTCATACAACGAAAAACTCCAATGGTCCACATCATAAAGATGAAAACACACAAAAAAAAAATCACAAAAGATACTTACCTATGAGTACCACGTCAAGAAAATACATGAAAATATTAATTTCCAAACCAAGATTCAAAATCTAAAAAAGAACTATGTTAGAAAAATGGGAGGTGAAACAAAGAATCATGCCACCTAACATGCTCCATCACATTCCATATCCAATTCTGAATGACACGTTGATTATGGAGCAAACTGATATATGATACAACATAAAGGTATGCTCTCTAATTATTCTTCTATACATCAAGGAGAAAATCTTGCTATATACATTGATTCAATACTCAAAATGTTTCTGGTATAATCCAGGGGATAAAAAATATGCTTAAAAATAAATTTCTCAAAATATTCTGAAACCAGTGCCAAATTAGAGATATCATCATTATGATTCCAACGATGTTTGAATCACCTCAATCTGATATCGTATGTGAAAGTTATCACATTCTAAAGATTTTGGCAAACAACTAAAAAGTCAACTTACATGGTTGATTGGGCACCTAAATAGGAAATCCGTACGATGATGTGGCATTTATGTCAGCAGGTGATCGTGAAAGTATGGTGATTAGAAATTTCAATCTCATGCTGACACGTGGCATGATCATATAGGGTGGTTAGCGAGTTTTGATTGGTTGTTGTATTTATGGTTGGGCCAACCACAGGCCACTATGTGGCCCAATGGGAGGCTGTCATGTGGCCCTATGGCAGTGCCTAGTTAACCATCTGATATTTTGCACCATTTTTGGTGGAATTTGTTTCATTCCCACACTAGTTTGTCGCCTCACAAAACCACTTAAGGAAACAATTGTTGCCAATTTTGACAAAAGGGTAATTTTGACGGACAATTAGTAGACATAATGAAGAAGGAGGCCTAACTTGGCCATTTTTAGCCTTTTTTAGCATAAGAAGAGCCTACATAGGGGTTTTCAGGTGTTCTAGACATAATGACAACATTATTTTTGTGATTTGATTATTATATGTGGATGTAATTGACATTTTGAGCATATAATTTAAAGGGCCAACATTGGAAGTTGGACCCGGAGATGTGGCCTAGGAGGGGTGAAATCCATCATCAAATTGTTTTTTTGTGATGTTGTATGTTATCTATTTTTCTCTAATTAAATCTGCAAAATTTTACTAATTTTACTAAGTTTATGTGCTTTTGCATTTTCGATCAATTGCCCACAAGACATAAACTAGCTAGCAAACTTTTTCAAGAAACCTTCAATTTTTAATGTCATATAAGTTTGATATCAAAGCATGGTTGTTTTGAAGGTTTGATAGTTTTTTCAAGTGTTTTCTTCAATGATTACAATGTCTAAATTGAGAAGAGGAGAAGGAGTGCTTGAAGAACCAAACCCTCAAATTGGTTCAAGGAGGTCACAAACTTCACCAGTCATGCCACATGAAGAAGGACAAGAGTTGATTTTTGAAGATGAGAGAGGTTTCAGAAAGTCTTTCTATGATATGTCTAAGATGGTGAAAGTGGTGTACAATGAAAGGACAACAAATATTCAAGGAGAAATTTCTAATCAACAAAAAGGCAATGGTGGTGATGGGAGCAAGCCTCCACATCTACCTCCTCCTTAACCTCCATCCTCACCTCATTCTTCACCCCCTTCAACACCTAGACATACTCCTCCTAGATCTCCAAAAGGACATGCTAAATCTCCTTTGCTTAAGCTTGATGTCAAGTTTAAATTGTCTATGTAAAATGGGGAAGTAAATGTTGAAAAATTGGATAAGTGGGTTTATCAAATTGAAGTCTATTACAAGATTCAAAATATTGATGATGATGTTACTAAGATCCAACTTGCTTCTGTTCATTTGTAAAGTGCAATCCTCATCTAGTGGGAGGCGATAACTCAAGAAGATTTGAAGAAAAGTGGTAAAATTATCTCTTCTTGGAATGATTTTATAGCTACATTAAGAAGGAAATTTTATCCATTAGCTTACATACAAAAATAAGTTATGAATTGGCAAACTTTTAAACAAGTTAAAGGTCAAAGTGTCCAAAGTTACACACAAGAATTTAGAAAAAGAGCTTTAATATTGGGTGTTGATTTGTCTTCACAAGATACTCTCCTTAAATACATAAGTGGATTACATATTTATTTGATACATATTATACTTATGTTTAATCCCACCAATCTAGATGAAGTATGTGTTCAGGAAACTCATCTAGAATCAAGAGGCAAGAATGTTCCTCAAGAGACTAGCAACAAACCATCCAAATATGGAGACAAAGGAGAGGAGAATTTTAAAGGCGAAGGCAAAAAGAATGCTATTGTCGAACAAGAGGGAGAGAAACTTACCTGTAAACATTATTCAAAAGAAGGTCGTGATGAAGACTATTGTTGGAAACTACATCCAAAAATGAGACCAAAGAATTTCAATAACAAGGTAAAACGAAATATTGTTGCTACAACTCACAAGATCTAGAATCTAATTCAAGCGATGAAACCAAAATCACAGTCATGGGGATGAAAGGTAAGCCTTCTAATGCAAGTACAAGTTCTTTTAGTAAGCTTATTGAATCTCAAAATGATAAGGAAAGAGGTGAACCTTTTCATATCAGGGTCATTAGAAAACATGTCAAAGTTGATACATTCTTTGATAATGGATCCCAAGTCAATTTTACCTCTAAAGCAATTGTCAAGAAACTTAATCTAGAAACTACATCTCATACTAAACCTCACCCTTTGGGTTGGGTATGTGATGATGCCAAATTACAAGTGACAAGAAAGTGTAAACTCAATTTCACCATCACTGCAAATTTTATAGATGAGGTAGAGCTTGATGTTGTACCACTTGACATATGTGGAATTTTTTTAGGTATGTTAAATAAAATGTAACTAGGTTGGGTATTTATACATGTAATTTTTATCTTTGTACTTGTTAAGAAAAATAAACATTATTTTTGTAAATTATAAGAATGAGTTTCTTGCTCATTCCATAGGTCTAGGAAAGTCAAAGAGTCAAAGACATGTGCAAGGATATATTCTTGAGCCTTCATGTGATGTATATGGGCCAACCAAATGTATAAGAAAAACCGTCCAATACCAGCACAATCCTCTTAAAGACAAGCAAGAAAAGCGATTAAAAATCACAGTCAAGTCAGCCAGCAAAAGAAGTAAAAGGGATTCGTGTCGGCTTACAAGATGAGACACATCGGGTCATAGTTCCATGTCATCTTGAATACATGGTCAAACACCTATAAATTGGCAGTAGAAGTCACCACAAAAATACATAAAACAATCTCGCAATTCTCTAAGGAAGCTCGAATGAGAACAAGGCCTGCATCCTCGCATGATTTGAAGAAGTATACTCTCGGATGACTACAGTCAGAATATTATATTGTTACCTCACAGTAAATCTCGGTCACCCCCTGAGTATATGTTTCGGTGCATTTCTAATACTCCTCAAAGGAAAGAAATGATACAAGTCTTAGTAATATGACAATGCAGTCACAAGTGACTACACTCTCAGCATGAAGAATCTATGTAAAAAATCTATCTCAACTTATATATATAATAGACTCAGTCACTATCTTGATGACTAATGTCTCTAAGTCTCGATGCATTCGAAGTGAAGAGGATATCTGTGATCTATGTATAATAATGTATCAACAAGGAAGCTCATAGTTATGATGAGTCTCTCAATGGAAGTACAATATTATGAGTAATGTTGCAGCAATAATGAGTGTCTTCATGATGCAGTGATGATGATGGTCTCAAAGATATGAAGAAGAGGATTGGTGCCTTGGTCTTGGAGTGGCTCAGTTAGTGAAGGGTCATGGTCTTGGTGTTCGTTAATTGGAATCTCTATAAGAAGAATTTTGTGTGGGTTTTCCTCTCCAAGAGGGAGAGGTTTTGGCCCTGGAAGAATGCCAACATCTTGTGTTCTTTTCTCTTTGTTATGATAACTATTTAATGATCTAAAGAAGACACATTAATTTTAAATAATATACTAACAAGTTAAACATTAATAGTTATCATGTAAAGAAGAATCTCATTAACCTCATGCCTTAGATTCTTCAGCAAGAGAGTCCATACTTGTATGACCGAAAAGCCATATTCTATCATCATGAGAACACATATCATATTTTTAAAGATGGAGTTGAGTATATTGTTAGAGCACATCGCAAGAAGATGAATTTGTCTCTTATAAGTGCTGGTCAGATGAAAAGGCATGTAAATGCTAGTAAGAAATTTGTGTTGTTGATGATTAAAGCTAAAGATACTGTTGAATCTAAATCTTTCATAGGATGTGATTCTAAAATCAAGCATGAATTGGTTGATTTCGTTAAAACTTATGATAAGATGTTTTAGGAACCTGAAGGGTTGCCTCCTAAAAGAGGAATCCAACATGAGATTCACTTGCAATATGATGCACCACTTCCAAATATTGGCATGTACAGAACGTTCATTTTGGAGCATGTAGAAATCAAGAAGAAAATTTGAGAGTTGTTTGACAAAGGGGTCATCATGCCTAGCACATCTCCTTGTGGGTCTATTATTGTCTTAGTTTCAAAGAAAGATGGCACATGGCACATGTGTGTGGATTTTAGAGCTTTGAACAAAATCATGGTAAATAATTGTGATCCTTTTCCCTGCATTGATGATTTTCTTAATCAGTTAAAGGATGTTGTTTACTTCACTAAATTAGATTTGAGAAGAGGTTATCATCAAATAATGATTGCTGAAGATGATATTTGGAAAATTGCTTTCAAGACAAGAAAAGGTTTGTTTGAATTGTTAGTTATGTTGTTTGGGCTTTGCAATGCACTTGCAACATTCATGAGAGTTATGAATGATGTGTTGATACCATTCCTTGAATATTTTGTCTTGTTATACTTAGATGATATTTTTATTTTCAGTAATACTCGTGAAGAGCATGTCAAGCATATGAAACAAGTTTTAGATGTCTTAGAAAAAAAAAGTTGTATTTGAAGATGTCTAAGTGTGAATTTGGGAAAACCTCTTTGGTTTATTTGGGTCATATTGTAGGAGGGGGTGAATTGAAGATTGATCCCTCAAAAGTTGATGTTATTGTAAATTGGCCTAAACCCAACAATGTAACAGAAGTTAGGAGCTTTTTGGGAGCAACCGAATATTGGAGAAAAAATATAGCTAACTTATCACTCATTGCAGCACCATTACCTGCTTTGACAAGTGTGAAACAAGTCTTTCAATGGGGAGGTAAGCAATCGAAATCCTTCAACACTTTGAAAGAGAAAATAAATAAAACGCTAGTTCTAGCACCTCCAAATCTTAAACAACTATTTGTGATTCAAACTGATGCAACAAGTGATCATGCTATGGGAGAAGTTTTGATGCAACATGGTAAGCCAATTTGTTATCATTTTGAAACCTTTACCAATGCAGTAATTAACTATCCAAGTTATAATAAAGAGTAGTATGAGGTACAAAGTGTAACAACCCTACCTGAATTACGGACAAAATAAGAGTATTAGCATGCGTACGAGGCATGCATATGATAGCTACATATGCATGCATTGCACTAGTGTACTTATTAATTGATTATGAATGATGTCTAAATACAAGATAAACAAATTAATTATTTAAAGAAAAATATACTAGATTGGATACCTAAACCATTAAGAGGGTAGATCTTGTCCTAGACATGACACTCTAAAAAAAAATAGTAAATATCTCTTTATTATTTTATTTATTAAATAATATTAATACTTATCATTTTACTACTTAAGTATTCTTATTAATAACCCATGTCATTAAATTATTGTTTGAAATAATCATATAATTAACCAAAAGATTATTTAAATGAAATTTTAATTTAATTATAATAAGGAAAGGTCCAAAATGTATGAGGATGGAAGCGAAAGGAAGCATAAGTCAGTGGAAGGGAGGAGGAGGTCGATAGCAAGTTGGTTGGAAGGCAGTGGATTTAAACATATAAGGAACGAAGGAGGGCTGAAGAAAAACACACCATTTTTGTTTCAGACTGTGGGAAATTCGTTTTGAGTTGGAAAGAGACAGAGCATGAAGTTCTAACCAAGTCACAGACATTGAGCTTGATTTTTCTTGGGGTTTTGGGCACGGGGGCTAGAAAACTTGTCTTCTGGATCTGGGGACTGTATAGGCAGAACCCAGATAGGCTGGGAGGAAAATGATGGTTTGGTAATTGTAGCAGCGGGAACAACACTCCAAAACATCTTCAACTAATTTCCAGGTAATCTCCTGCAAATTTAATTTTTCTTTAAATTCTAGTCACTATCTGTAAAGTTAGGACTTTATATTCTTTGGTTAAAATTACGCAATTAGGGCAGCCCTAAATTCAAAATACCAGAATATGTAATTTAAATACAAAATTTAAATAATTTATCTAATGAATACCAACCTATCTGCTTTGCTTCTCTGCTATAATTCTTGTTCTGGGTGCAATTCTTGTTCCGGTTGTGTTACCAAAACAGCCAAAACCTCCCTGCCGAACTGGGTACAACCTAGGTACTCAGTCTTAGAATGCTTTCCAATCGAAGCAATATAATCCCCCGTGCCCAAAAACTCCAGTACAATCAAGACTCAAGATTGGTTCTTGTTTGTATCTCTGTGTTAAAATTGTTCTCCTTTTTCCCCCTTCCTCAATATTTCCTTCCTCCTTTTAATTCTTCGTCCACCACGTTCCTCCCATCTCCGTGTCATTTTTTTGTTACGTGTAACTTTATAAAATAAAATCTTATTTGATTTTGTTGATTTTATTTGGATATGGAGATTTGATTTGATAAAAGTTATTTATTATTTTAATAAATTATTTGATTATTAATTATATATTATTAATTTATATTTTAATTTTAAATTTAATTGTAATTAAAAAATAACATTTCTTTAGTTAATAATTTTCAATATGATATATGGTGAGGTATTAATTCATTACCTTAATTTATATCTCCTCTTGTAGTAACCAGCTTATATATAGTGCAATACATGCAGGTCCATGCATACGTAGCTATCGTATGGAGGTCTCGTATGTATGCTAATATTCTTATTTTATTTATAGTTATAGGTGGTTCATTACACAAAGTGTGAAAAAATGAAAGCATTATTTGATGGGTAAAGAAACGATTATTCATACTGGCTATCAACCTTTGCAATACTTACAATCACAAACCAAGCTACAACAAGCTAGACATTTCAGGCGGATGGGATTCCTACAACAATTTCATTTGGTAATCATGTACAAGAAAGGTATATACAACAAAGTTGCTAATATGTTATCAAGGCCTATTGTTAATGCATTTGTTATTCTTAAGCATAATTCAATCATGCATGAAAGTTATACTGAATAATCTGCTCAAGATGACTATTTTACAGATGTTTATGCGACTTTGAGTCGAGGATATCATGTTGAAGAGTTGGATGATAATGTTCATAACAAGTTGTTGTATCATCTTGGCAAGTTATGTGTTCCACAGGGTGAAAGAGTCAATGTCATAAGGGAATTCCACACTTCTCTTCGTGTTGGTCACTTTAGTGTAGGAAAAACAATTGCTCAAATTCAGAGGTATTGTTATTGGTCTTGAATGAATCTGTTTCAAGATATGTAAACAAATGTTCCATGGGTGCTACTAGCAATCCTAGCAATAGGAAAATTGGGTTTGTATACTCCACTTCCTATTCCTTCTCGTCCTTGGGAAAGTGTTTTTATGGATTTTGTAGGGGGGCTACCAATGTTTAGGAAAGGTCATGATTATCTATTTGTTGTTGTGGATCATTTCAGCAAAATATATGTGTTGATTCCATGTAAGAAACAAGTTACACTTGAACAAACCATAATGATGCTCTTCCAAAATATACGGGTTCACTTAAGGTTGCCCACTTCTATATTTATTATCGAGATTCTCGATTTGCCAAGAAGTTTTTGTCAAGTTTATGGGAACTCATGGACAAAAAGTTGAACAAGAGAATCACATTACATCCACAAACTAATGCCCAAATGGAAGTAGTAAACATAACAATAGTGCATCTCCTTCAAGGATATTTTGGTAAGCATCCTAAATTTTGGGATGAGCATTTGCATGACATCTAACATGCCTACAATTGTGCCAAGCATTCATCTACACAAGTATCTCCATTTGAAGGTTGTTTGGGTTATTTTCCAAAGTCTTCTTTAGATTTCATCTTTAGTAAAGATATTGTTGTACATGGACATAGTGGTGTGGACAAATCCATGCATTTCACTGAACAAGTTTAACTAGTGCATCAAAGAGTACAAGAGTAGCCAGAGAAAAGAAAAGCCAAGTACAAAGCAAGACATGACAAGAATGATCTAGGTGGATATTGGTGGCCACCCACCAAGTCCACTAGGACCCCCACCATTGTTTCTTTCAACTTTTCAGTTTCCTTAATTTTAGCACAGTTTACTATTTTTAGAAGTTTTTCGGGTCCTGAACTTCCAAAGCCATTTTGAGGCCCTAAACGGTGTTTTTTGGGAAAACTGGGAGCAACAAGGGTCCATGGATTGATGTTGCTCTTCCCAAAGTTGTAGTTCTCAGATAGATCTTTCTAACGAGATATTGTGTGCGTCAGATTGTATGCCAAAGTTACGATCCTGGGAAGTTTATGTACCAATTTGCCCAAACAGGGCCCATAGTTTGGCGTTTCATCTTCTAGGGTTAGGTTTTTGGATGTTTAGGATTTTCCATTATTTCTCAACAATAAATAGGCCTTCGAGCCTCATTGTAACATAGTTCAGAGGCATGTAGCCCCCACGTCTCTTCTTAGAGATAAGCTACCATCACCCCAGCTAGTTTATTTCCATTTTTGTTTGTAAGCATATTTCAGTATTTTAAAATAATGAAATGAAATATTATTTCTACTGCATCTCTATATGTATGGTTATATCTATAATTTTTTGCATTCCTGTTTAAATCTGGATTAGTGGTATCAGAGCGGTTTGCTCTTTCTTTGTCTTTCTTTGCATGTCCCCAACGAGGTTGGAATATAAGGAGCTAGGGCTTGAACTGGTCAAACCTTTGCAAGACCAGCCTTGTAAATCCCGATGGCCTCCCATAGCGGATGAAAAGAAAGATGAGGGGGCAGGAGATCCTATCAAAATCTTGCTCAAAGAGGCCCTCGAGTGACAAAGGAACACGATGATGGACAACTTTTCCCAGATCCTTTAGCGGCGACCCAGGGGCGACACATCTACTTCCTGCAGCTACTCTGGAAGCACCACAACCTTTAAGGTACAAGTTAACTTTGACATTACCATATTTGAGGATCAAATAGAGGTAGACGTTGTAGATAAATGGTTAAATCTGCAAGAAGGGTATTTTTATGTTCATGATTTTGCAGGCCGGGAAAAGATTACTTTCGCTCTTCTTAAAGCCGCCCCCCGCGTCAAGGACTGCTGGGAAACCTATTGCGAGCAAAAGGATGAAAGTACGACCACACTGTTTTCAGTCGCACCCACTTGGAATTCATTCCGAACTGCCATCAAGGAGAAGTACTACCCTGTCGGAAGCTACGAAGATCAATACATAAAGTGGACCATGCTGCGGCAGGGAAGGGACCAAGACGTGCTGGAGTTTACCAATATTTTTCATATCCTTTGCACAAAGTTGGGTATCAAGGATTTAGAGCAGCTATTAGTACTCAAATACCAAAACTTCCTACACAAGTACATCCAGGAAGAAATAGAATTCCTGAACATCTCCTCGCTTGGCACGACGTACCAATATGCTATCAAGATTGAGAAAAAGTTTAAACAGAAGAAGCGAGACTTTGGATCTGTGAATCTGAAGTAAGGGAAATGTTCCCAAACCACAGAAGTAAGGACAAAGCCAAGGTGAGGTGGCCCAAGACAACCCGCCAAAGTTGCAAGCAAAGAACAGCGTCGTGAAGCTGAAAAAGGACTCGGGAAAGTGGTGTGAGTTCCATAAGAGCTTCACTCACAACACAAGTGAGTGTCGGGATAAGCAATCACTAGTGGCCAAGCTAAAGGTTTTAGAACCAGATGCATGTTCCGACTCTGAGTCAGAACCTGAAAAGGGGAATGACAAAGGGAAGCAAATTATTGATGCGGAGCCCAACGCCACTGTTGACACCACGAAGATCCAGAAGGAGGAACCCGAAGATCCAGAGGAGGAGGAGTGCCTCTTCCACTCCCAGATGTGGGTAAAGGGCTCCCCACTACAGTTTATTGTCGACAACGGGATCCAAAAGAACCTCATTTTGGTAGAGGTTGTGAAGCGGCTAAGCTTACCGACCACAACACATCCACAACTGTACACCATCGGGTGGCTTCACCATGGATTGGATCTTCGCTTGAGCCAACAGTGTCGCCTTCCACACAACATCAAGCCCTTCAAGGATGAGGTATTGTGTGACATTTCTCCCCTTGATGTTTGTGATGTATTATTAGAACAACCATACTTGTGGAAGCAACATGTTGTGTATGAATCAAGGCCTCGTGATGTTATTATTACTTTGGGAAATAAGTTGTACAGGATACCAGAGGTAGCATCGCCTACCGCCATCTCTTTGGTTACTGCAAAACAATGCAATAAGCTCATTTCCAAAACCGGGAAATTTGTTTTCTTGATGATACACCTTAAGGA
>APFE031209446.1:36390-47512 GCA_000404065.3 Pinus taeda
CCGAGGAGAGAATGAACCGTCGGATCACTACATATCGTGACCGTCGGATTGTAAGTTACAAAAAGTACAACGGTAAAGAAACACACTTTACCTAACTCTAGACTAGACCAAGTTGAACTTAACTATTCCTATGTGTCGGAATATCCTAACAAATTTTACCTCTGAAGCAATTGTCAAGAAACTTAATCTAGAAACTACATCTCATACTAAACCTCACCCTTTGGGTTGGGTATGTGATGATGCCAAATTACAAGTGACAAGAAAGTGTAAACTCAATTTCACCATCACTGCAAATTTTATAGATGAGGTAGAGCTTGATGTTGTACCACTTGACATATGTGGAATTTTTTTAGGCATGTTAAATAAAATGTAACTAGGTTGGGTACTTATACATGTAATTTTTATCTTTGTACTTGTCAAGAAAAATAAACATTATTTTTGTAAATTATAAGAATGAGTTTCTTTCTCATTCCATAGGTCTAGGAAAGTCAAAGAGTCAAAGACATGTGTAAGGATATATTCTTGAGCCTTCATGTGATGTATATGGGCCAACCAAATGTATAAGAAAAATCCTCCAATACCAACACAATCCTTTTAAAGACAAGCAAGCAAAGCGATGAAAAACCACAATCAAGTCAGCCAGCAAAAGAAGTAAAAGGGAGTCGTGTCGGCTCACAAGATGAGACACATTGGTTCATAGTTCCATGTCATCTCGAATACATGGTAAAACACCTATAAATTGGAAGTGGAAGTCACCACAAAAATTTATAACACAATCTCGCAATTCTCTAAGGAAGCTCGAATGAGAACAAGGCCTACAACCTCGCATGATTTGAAGAAGTATACTCTCGAATGACTACAGTCATAATACTATATCGTTACCTCACAGTAAATCTTGGTCACCTCCTGAGTATATGTTTCGGTGCATTTCTAATACTCCTCGAAGGAAAGAAATGATACAAGTCTTAGTAATATGACAATGCAGTCACAAGTGACTACACTCTCAGCATGAAGGATCTATGTAAAAAATCTATCTCAGCTTATATATATAATAGACTCAGTCACTATCTTGATGACTACTGTCTCTAAGTCTCTATGCATTCGAAATGAATAGGATCTCTGTGATCTATGTATAATAATGTATCAACAAGGAAGCTCATAGTTATGATGAGTCTCTAAGTGGAAGTACAATATTATGAGTAATGTTGCAGCAATAATGAGTGTCTTCATGATGCAGTGATGATGATGGTCTCAAAGATATGAAGAAGAGGATTGGCGCCTTGGTCTTGGAGTGGCTCAGTTAGTCAAGGGTCATGGTCTTGGTGTTCGTCAACTGGAATCTCTATAAGAAGAATTTTGTGTGGGTTTTCCTCTCCAAGAGGGAGAGGTTTTGGCCCTGGAAGAATGCCAACATCTTGTGTTCTTGTCTCTTTGTTATGATAACTATTTAATGATATAGAGAAGACACATTAATTTTAAATAATATGCTAACAAGTTAAACATTAATAGTTATCATGTAAAGAAGAATCTCATTAACCTCGTGCCTTAGATTCTTCTACAAGAGAGTCCATACTTGTATGACCGAAAAGCCATATTCTATCATCATGAGAACACATATCATATTTTTAAAGATGGAGTTGAGTATATTGTTAAAGCACATCGCAAGAAGATGAATTTTTCTCTTATAAGTGTTGGTCAGATGAAAAGGCATGTAAATGCTAGTAAGAAATTTGTGTTGTTGATGATTAAAGCTAAAGATACTATTGAATCTAAAGCTTTCATAGGATGTGAATCTAAACTCAAACATGAATTGGTTGATTTCGTTAAAACTTATGATAAGATGTTTTAGGAACCTGAAGGGTTGCCTCCTAAAAGAGGAATCCAACATGAGATTCACTTGCAATATGATGCACCACTTCCAAATATTGGCATGTACAGAACGTTCATTTTGGAGAATGTAGAAATCAAGAATAAAATCTGAGAGTTGTTTGACAAAGGGGTCATCATGCCTAGCACATCTCCTTGTGGGTCTATTATTGTCTTGGTTCCAAAGAAAGATGGCACATGGCATATGTGTGTGGATTTTAGAGCTTTGAACAAAATCATGGTAAATAATCGTGATCCTTTTCCCTGCATTGATGATTTTCTTGATCAGTTAAAGGATGTTGTTTACTTCACTAAATTAGATTTGAGAAGAGGTTATCATCAAATAATGATTGTTGAAGATGATATTTGGAAAATTTCTTTCAAGACAAGAAAAGGTTTGTTTGAATCGTTATGTCGTTTGGGCTTTGCAATGCACTTGCAACATTCATGAGAGTTATGAATGATGTGTTGATACCATTCCTTGAATCTTTTGTCTTGTTATACTTAGATGATATTTTGATTTTCAGTAAGACTCGTGAAGAGCATGTCAAGCATATGAAACAAGTTTTAGATGTCTTGGAAAAAAAAAGTTGTATTTGAAGATGTCTAAGTGTGAATTTGGGAAAACCTCTTTGGTTTATTTGGGTCATATTGTAGGAGGGGGTGAATTGAAGATTGATCCCTCAAAATTTGATGTTATTGTAAATTGGCCTAAACCCAACAATGTAAGAGAAGTTAGGAGCTTTTTGGGAGCAACCCAATATTGGAGAAAAATTATAGCTAACTTCTCACTCATTGCAACACCATTACCTGCTTTGACAAGTGTGAAACAAGTCTTTCAATGGGGAGGTAAGCAATCGAAATCCTTCAACACTTTGAAAGAGAAAATAAATAAAACGCTAGTTCTAGCACCTCCAAATCTTAAACAACTATTTGTGATTCAAACCGATGCAACAAGTGATTATGCTATGGGAGAAGTTTTGATGCAACATGGTAAGCCAATTTGTTATCATTTTGAAACCTTTACCAATGCAGTAATTAACTATCCAACTTATAATAAAGAGTAGTATGAGGTACAAAGTGTAACAACCCATCCTGAATTACGGACAAAATAAGAGTATTAGCATGTGTACGAGGCATGCATATGATAGCTACATATGCATGCATTGCACTAGTGTACTTACTAATTGATTATGAATGATGTCTAAATAAAAGATAAACAAATTAATTATTTAAAGAAAAATATACTAGATTGGATACCTAAACCATTAAGAGGGTAGATCTTGTCCTAGACATGACACTCTAAAAAAAATAGTAAATATCTCTTTATTATTTTAGTTATTAAATAATATTAATACTTATCATTTTACTACTTAATTATTCTTATTAATAACCCATGTCATTAAATTATTGTTTGAAATAATCATATAATTAACCAAAAGCTTATTTAAATGACATTTTAATTTAATTATAATAAGGAAAGGTCCAAAATGTATGAGGATGGAAGTGAAAGGAAGCATAAGTCAGTGGAAGGCAGGAAGAGGTCGATAGTAAGGTGGTTGGAAGGCAGTGGATTTAAACATATAAGGAACGAAGGAGGGCTGAAGAAAAACACACCATTTTTGTTTCAAACTGTGGGAAATTCGTTTTGAGTTGGGAAGAGACAGAGCATGAAGTTCTAACCAAGTCACATACATTGAGCTTGATTTTTCTTGGGGTTTTGGGCACGGGGGCCAGAAAACTTGTCTTCTGGATCTGGGGACTGTATAGGTAGAACCCAGTAGGCTGGGAGAAAAATGATGGTTTGGTAATTGTAGCAGCGGGAACAACACTCCAAAACATCTTCAACTATTTTCCAGGTAATCTCCTGCAAGTTTAATTTTTCTTTAAATTCTAGTCACTGTCTGTAAAGTTAGGGCTTTATATTCTTTGGTTAAAATTACGCAATTAGGGTAGCCCTAAATTCAAAATACCAAAATATGTAATTTAAATACAAAATTTAAATAATTTATCTAATGAATACCAACCTATCTGCTTTGCTACTCTGCTATAATTCTTGTTCTGGCTGCAATTCTTGTTCCGGTTGTGTTACCAAAATGACCAAAACCTCCCTGCCAAACTGGGTACAACCTAGGTACTCAGTCTCAGAATGCTTTCCAATCAAAGCAATCTGATCCCCCGTGCCCAAAAACTCTAGTACAATCAAGACTCAAGATTGGTTCCTGTTTGTATCTCTGTGTTAAAATTGTTCTCCTTTTTCCCTCTTCCTCAATATTTCCTTCCTCTTTTTAATTCTTCGTCCACCACCTTCCTCCCATCCCCGTGCCATTTTTTGTTATGTGTAACTTTATAAAATAAAATCTTATTTGATTTTGTTGATTTTATTTGGATAAGGAGATTTGATTTGATAAAAGTTATTTATTATTTTAATAAATTAATTTGATTTATGTAATTTATAATTTAATTAATTTAATTTTTTAATTTTATTATTTTATAATTAATTTAATTTGTAAATGAAAAATAACATTTTCTTTTAGTTTAATAATTTTTCATATATATGATATTCTGGTGAGGTATTAATTCATTACCTTAATTTGTATCTCCTCTTGTAGTAACCAGCGTATATATAGTGCAATACATGCAGGTCCATGCATACGTAGCTATCGTATGGAGGTCTCGTATGTATGCTAATATTCGTATTTTATTTATAGTTATAGGTGGTTCATTACACAAAGCATGAAAAAATGAAAGCATTATTTGATGGGTAAAGAAACGATTATTCATACTGACTATCAACCTTTGCAATACTTACAATCACAAACCAAGCTACAACAAGCTAGACATTTCAGGCAGATGGGATTCCTACAACAATTTCATTTGGTAATCATGTACAAGAAAGGTATATACAACAAAGTTGCTAATATGTTATCAAGGCCTATTGTTAATGCATTTGTTATTCTTAAGCATAATTCAATCATGCATGAAAGTTATATTGAATAATTTGCTCAAGATGACTATTTTACAGATGTTTATGCAACTTTGAGTCAAGGAAATCATGTTGAAGAGTTGGATGATCATGTTTGTAACATGTTGTTGTACATCTTGGCAAGTTATGTGTTCCACAGGGTGAAAGAGTCAATGTCATAAGGGAATTCCACACTTCTCTTAGTGTTGGTCACTTTAGTGTAGGAAAAACAATTGCTCAAATTCAGAGGTATTGTTATTGGTCTTGAATGAATCTGTTTCAAGATATGTAAACAAATGTTCCATGTGTGCTACTAGCAATCCTAGCAATAGGAAAATTGGGTTTGTATACTCCACTTCCTATTCCTTCTTGTCCTTGGGAAAGTGTTTTTATGGATTTTTTAGGGGGCTGCCAATGTTTAGGAAAGGTCATGATTATCTATTTGTTGTTGTGGATCATTTCAGCAAAATCTATGTGTTGATTCCATGTAAGAAACAAGTTACACTTGAACAAACCATAATGATGCTCTTCCAAAATATACGGGTTCACTTAAGGTTGCCCACTTCTATATATATTATCGAGATTCTCGATTTGTCGAGAAGTTTTTGTCAAGTTTATGGGAACTCATGGACAAAACGTTGAACAAGAGAATCACATTACATCCACAAACCAATGCCCAAATGGAAGTAGTAAACATAACAATAGTGAATCTCCTTCGAGGATATTTTGGTAAGCATCCTAAATTTTGGGATGAGCATTTGCATGACATCCAACATGCCTACAATTGTGCCAAGCATTCATCTACGCAAGTATCTCCATTTGAAGGTTGTTTGGGTTATTTTCCAAAGTCCTCTTTAGATTTCATCTTTAGTAAAGATATTGTTGTAGATGGACATAGTGATGTGGACAAATCCATGCATTTCATTGAACAAATTTAACTAGTGCATCAAAGAGTACAAGAGCAGCTAGAAAAAGGAAAAGCCAAGTACAAAGCAAGACATGAAAAGAATGATCTAGGTGGATATTGGTGGCCACCCGCCAAGTCCACTAGGACCCCCACCATGGTTTCTTTCAACTTTTCAGTTTCCTTAATTTTAGCACAGTTTACTATTTTCAGAAGTTTTTCGGGTCCTGAACTTCTGAAGCCATTTTGAGGCCCTAAACGATGTTTTTTTGGAAAACTGGGAGCAACAAGGGTCCATGGATTGATGTTTCTCTTCCCAAAGTTGCAGTTCTCAGATAGATCTTTCTAACGAGATATTGTGTGCATCAAACGAAGATCGTATGCCAAAGTTATGATCCTGGGAAGTTGATGTACCAATTTAGCCAAATAGGGCCCATAGTTTGGTGTTTCATCTTCTAGGGTTAGGTTTTGGGATGTTTAGGGTTTTCCATTATTTCTCAACAATAAATAAGCCTTCGAGCCTCATTGTAACATAGTTTAGAGGCATGTAGCCCCCACACCTCTTCTTAGAGATAAGCTACCATCACCCTAGCTAGTTTATTTCCATTTCTGTTTGTAATCATATTTCAATATTTTAAAATAATGAAATGAAATATTATTTCTGCTACATCTCTATATGTATGGTTATATCTATAATTTTTTGCATTCCTATTTAAATATGGATCAGTGGTATCAGAGCGGTCTGCTCTTTCTTTGTCTTTCTTTGCATGTCCCCAACGAGGTTGGAATATAAGGAGCTAGGGCTTGAACTGGTTAAACCTTTGCAAGACCAGCCTTGCAAATCCTGATGGCCTCCCATGGCGGATGAAAAGAAAGACGAGGGGGCAGGAGATCCTATCAAAATCTTGCTCGAAGAGGCCCTCGAGCAACAAAGGAACACGATGATGGACAACTTTGCCCATATCCTTCAGCGGCGACCCAGGGGCGACACATCTACTTCCTGCAACTACTCTGGAAGCACCACAACCTTTAAGGTACAAGTTAACTTTGACATTCCCATATTTGAGGATCAAATAGAGGCAGACGTTGTAGATAAATGGTTAAATCTGCAAGAAGGGTATTTTTATGTTCATGATTTTTCAGGTTGGGAAAAGATTACTTTCGCTCTTCTTAAAGCGGCCCCCCACGTCAAGGACTGGTGCGAAACCTACTGTGAACAAAAGGATGAAAGTACGACCACACTGTTTTCAGTCGTACCCACTTGGAATTCATTCCGAACTGCCATCAAGAAGAAGTACTACCCTGTCGGAAGCTACGAGGATCAATACATAAAGTGGACCACGCTGTGGCAGGGAAGGGACCAAGACGTGTTGGAGTTTACCAATATTTTTTATATCCTTTGCACAAAGTTGGGTATCAAGGATTTAGAGCAGCTATTAGTACTCAAATACCACGACTGCCTGCGCAAGTACATCCAGGAAGAAATAGAATTCCTGAACATCTCCTCGCTTGGCATGACATACCAATCTGCTGTCAAGATCGAGTAAAAGTTTAAACAGAAGAAGCGAGACTTTGGATATGTGAATCTGAAGTAAGGGAAATGTTCCCCCAAACCACAGAAGAAAGGACAAAGCCAAGGTGAGGTGGCCCAAGACAACCCGCCAAAGCTTTAAGCAAAGAACAACGTCGTGAAGCTGAAAAAGGAGACAGGAAAGTGGTGTGAGTTCCATAAGAGCTTCACTCACAACACAAGTGAGTGTCGGGCTAAGCAATCACTAGTGGCCGAGCTAAAGGTTTTAGAATCAGATGCATGTTCTGACTCTGAGTCAGAACCTGACAAGGGGAATGACAAAGGGAAGCAAATTATTGATGCGGATCCCAACGCCACTGTTGACACCACGAAGATCCAGAAGGAGGAACCCAAAGATCCAAAGGAGGAGGAGTGTCTCTTCCACTCCCAGATGTGGGTAAAGGGCTCCCCGCTACAGTTTATTGTCGACAGCGGGATCCAAAAGAACCTCATTTTGGCAGAGGTTGTGAAGCAGCTGGGCTTACCGACCACAACACATCCACAACTGTACACCATCGGATGGCTTCACCACAGATGGGATCTTCGCTTGAGCCAACAGTGTTGCCTTCCTCACAACATCAAGCCCTTCACGGATGAGGTGTTGTGTGACATTTCTCCCCTTGATGTTTGTGATGTATTATTAGAACAACCATACTTGTGGAAGCAACATTTTGTGTATGAATCAAGGCCTCGTGATGTTATTGTTACTTTGGGAAATAAGTTGTACAGGATACTGGAGGTAACACCGCCTACCGCCATCTCTTTGGTTACTGCAAAACAATACAGTAAGCTCATTTCCAAAACCAGGAAATTTGTTTTCTTGATGATACACCTTAAGGAAAGAATAAGATGGTGGCCACGACCTCTAGACAGGGCCCCTCCGCACGACAACTACAGATGGAAAAGGTCATGGAGAAGTACGAGGACATCTTCACCTCCCCTGCAGGAGTTCCTCTACATTGTCAGATCAAGCACTCTATCGATCTGACCCCAGGTGCGCCACTGCCCAATGGACCAATCTATCGGTGCTCTGTTATGGAGAATGATGAAATCAAGAGGTTGATTCAGGAGCTACTGTAGAAAGGTCACATCCATCTGAGTTCATCGCCCTGTGGGAGCTCGATCGTGGTGGTACAGAAGAAGGATGGGACTTGGAGACTCTGTATTGACTATTGGGAGCTGAACAAGATCACTATCCATAATAGGTACTCGATCCCATGGATTGGTGACCTCTTAGACCAACTGAAGGCGGAAAAATATTTCAGGAAGATCGATTTGAAGTCAGGATATGACCAGGTACCAATCAAACCCTCCGATGTGTGGAAGACTACCTTCAAAGCCAAGGAGGGCCTTTTCGAATGGTTTGTTATGCCTTTCAAATTGACGAATTCTCTTGCAACCTTCATTGAGGCTAATGGATGACATCCTGTGACCATTCACCAACTCATTTTTGTGGCATACTTGGATGACATCCTGATCTTCAGCTAGAGTTGGGAAGAGCACCTCCACCACATCTGACAGGTTCTCCAAACACTGCAACAACACAAGTTATGTGCCAATTTGGAGAAATGCACTTTTGGCATGATCCAGGTTCAGTATCTGGGATACATTTTTGATGAATGGGGGGTGCATGTGGATCCAGCCAAGATCCAAGTCATTCAGAATTGGCCATCTCCAACCATTCTCACAGAGCTCTACAGCTTTCTAGGTCTTGACAACTTCTACCGCAGGTTCGTTTTGGGATTTTCTCATATCACTTGGCCCTTGAGTCAAGTCACCAAGGGAGGAGTGAAAGCAAAATTATTTTGGTCTGAATCTCAAAAGAAGGCATTCATAGAGTTGAAAGATTGCCTCTGCTCAACACCAATGCTCACATTACCAGACTTGCAACAACCATTTGAGGTCGAGACAAATGCCTCTGACTATGCTATTAGGGCAGTCCTTACTCAACACAGGCATCCAGTGGCATATCACAGTGAGACACTTTCAAAGACAGTTTGAAAGTATCCCACTTATGACAAAGAGATGTATTCCATTGTGCAGGCTTGTTGACAATGTAAGCATTACATTTTGGGGAGGGAAACAGTCATCCACACAGACCACCGACCCCTGCAGTTCATATAGATCCAAGAGAAATTGTAGAATGATCACCATCAGAAGTGGTCCACATACCTGCAACAGTACCATTTGAATATCA
Source organism: Pinus taeda (assembly GCA_000404065.3). Lineage (NCBI taxonomy): Eukaryota > Viridiplantae > Streptophyta > Pinopsida > Pinales > Pinaceae > Pinus > Pinus taeda. The sequence continues at coordinate 45,893 of APFE031209446.1, forward strand.
AGTATAAGAAAGGCAGCACCAATAATGTTGTAGATTACATCAGTCGACCACTGATCATGGCGTTAACCACCGTGCTCAACTCTTGTGGGCACGAGACTTCTGATTGGCCACTTCTCTATAAAAGTGACCCAGAATTCGACCACACATACCAAACACTCTTGGAGGGTCAGCATGTTCCATATTTTCACCTCCAAGATGCCCTGTTATGCCACTTGGGTCACCTTTGTGGTCCTTCAAGTGAGCGTGCCAAGATGATTTGGGAAGCATACTATAGTCGGGTTGCTGGGCACTTCGGGGTCGAGAAAATGGTGGCAGTATTGTAGAAGTATTTCTCTTGGCTGAATCTTCGACAAGATGTCGGGAAGTACATCAGATCATGCACTACCTACGCCATTTCCAAACATACCATCAAGAAGCAAGGCCTCTATACCCCGCTGCCTACCCTTAGTCAACCTTGGGAATCCATCTCCATGGATTACATGTCAGGCCTTCCTTCTACTAAGCATGGAAACGACTGTGTTTTTGTGGTCATTGACAGGTTCTCGAAGATGGCCATTATGGCAGCCTGCAAGAAGAATATCACAGCAGAAGCCACTGCTACTCTTCTTTGAATGAGTGTGGGTACACTTTGGGATCCCAGAGTCTATCATCTTAGATCGGGACAGCAGGTTCCTCAATACATTTTTGTCTAGTCTCTGGTCGATGCTGGACACCAAACTCACTAAGTCCATAGCCTTCCATCCTCAAACTAATAGTCAAACAGAGGTTGTCAACATGATGATTGTACACATTCTGCGCATGTACAACTCAAAGCATCCACGCACATGGGATGAGAGCCTCCACTATGTTCAGTACAGCTACAACTGGGCTCTCCATAGCTCGACTGGCCACAACCCTTTTCAAGTGAGCTTGGGATTCCAACAACTATGTCCCATTGATGTAGCCATGCCATTTACTGCTACTCACGCAGATTCGGCTCATGTCCAGTCCGAAACAAATAAGGCAAATAGCTTCATTGAGCACATCCAACATATTTGCCAGCAGGTCCATGACATTCTGGAGAAATCAAATGGCAAGTACAAGCAGCGACATGATCAACATCAAGTGCCACACAAGTTTCAGGTGGGCGACAAAGTTTGGTTGCATTTGCAAAAGGAACGCCTTACCGAAGCCTATTGGAAACTCAGACCACTCCGATATGGTCCTCACACCATTACCAAGGTTGTGGGAGACAATGCATTTGAGCTCATCATTCCCCCATTCCTTGGCCTTCACCCAGTGTTCAATGTGGACTGCCTTCAGCCATACTTTCCACCATTACTAGACACATCCGACATTGCAGAATAGCTCACACCCACAGAGTTAAATCCAGATTGCATGGAACAAGATGCAACTGATTTGATCATGGACACACAAATCAAGCACACTCGCCAACAAAATATACAACTGTATCGAGTTGTCAAAGCAGGCCAACTCCTTCACCAGGGCAAGTGGCTCACGAGGGACCAAGTTCAGCAGAAGTTTCCTCATCTTATGGAGGAACTCAACACAATGGGGACCATTGCTTCCTAAGGGGGGAGGAATGATCCAGGTGGATATTGGTGGCCACCCACCAAGTCC
>APFE031209446.1:48226-59158 GCA_000404065.3 Pinus taeda
TTCAGTATTTTACAGTAATGAAATGAAGTATTATTTCTACTGCATCTCTATATGTATGGTTATATCTGTAATTTGTTGAGTTCCTGTTTAAATCCGGATCAAAGAATCAGGTGGATCATGATTTCCAAGTGGGAGATCAAGTTTGGTTGTATATCAAAAAGGAAAGTCTTCAAGGTGAAGGTAAAAAAGTCAAGGCAATCAGATATGGTCCTTTCAAAATCTTGGACAAGATTGGTAACAATGTTTTTTGATTAGATTTTCCACCTTACATGCAAAAATTGTCGGTTGTGATGTGGAAAACTTGAGATTGTATGAGCCTCTAATTATTCATGATCATGAAGAGAATGTTTAAATTCCATCTATTAAAGATTTTTCTCCTGAATATTTAGATGAGTTGCAAGAAGACTCAATTCTTGAGAGGAGAAACAAGACTTCATGTAGATGCAATGTGGAGTATCTTCGAATTAGGCTCAAAGGTACCAATCCAAGTTAATCAAGGTGGATTGAGACGGTAAAGTGAGGGAGTTGTACCCTCACTTACTTGTTGAGTAAAAACAGACTTTTGGTTCTAGTGGGGAGGAAGAATCCAGGGGATAAAAAAATATGCTCAAAATCAAAGTGCTCAAAATATTTCAAAATTAATACCAAATCGTAGATTTCGTCGTTCTAATTCCGGTGATGCTTGAATCACCTCATTTTGACACCATATGTGAAAGTTATCGCATTCTCAAGTTTTTGGCAAACAACTGTAAAGTCAATTTGCAGGATTGACTGGGTAGTTGACTAGGCAGGTCGTTCAATGATGTGGAAATGATGTCAACAGATGGTTGTACAAGTACGATAGTTAGTGCGGTTGTCAAACATGTCCCAATGGGAGGCCGCCATGTGGCTTATGTTCATTGGTTAAATTTTTTGTTAATGGACCAACCAACCTCAGCAGAGTTCGACCCCAAGACCTCCAGTGACATAATAGAACGACTTACCAACACACCACACAATGTGACTTGTTATATAATGTGGGCCAATTATATTTATTGTAATATGGATTAGCGTTTTGGGGAGGGGGGCGAGGACAGATTGACAGACTCCCCTGACCAACCCAACCGATGGTCTTATGTTACACCATATAACCGTGTGTCAAGGCAAAGGGGGCGGGGAGTTGGACCCCAATTCCCAATCCCATTAATACAACATAAATTGTAGGCGTATGGTGCGGGGGGCAGGGCGCGTGGCACCCTGCCTATGCCCCAACCAACAGTTATATTAATTTGCATGCGCCAGGAGCAGAGGGGCTGACGAGTGTGTGGCCTCTGGCCTGCACCCTTGTTCATTTGTATGCCACATGACTGACATAAGGGGAAGAAGTTAGGGGTGATATTTTCAGTTAACCATCCGACATTTTGCACCGTTTTCGATGGGATTTTCGTTGTTCTCATGTTAGTTTTTCGCCTTACAGAACTACCAAATGCATAATTTGTTGCTAGTTTTGACAGAGGTGTAATTTTGTAGGACATTTAGCACAAGAATGAAGGAGGCCTAACGCGACTATTTTTCAGTCATTTTGAGCACAAGAAGGGCTTACACAAGAGTTTTTGGGTGTTCTAGACACAGTGACAACATTATTTTCGTGATTTGAGCATTATATGTTGATGTATTTTACATTTTGAGTATATAATTTAAAGGGCCAACATTGAAGTTCGACCCAGAGATGTAACCCATGAGGGGTGAACTTCGTCATCAAATTGTTGTTTTGTGATGTTGGATGTTGTCTATTTTTCTCTGTTTAAATCTTCAAAATTTAACTAAGTTTACTAAGTTTATATGTTTTTGCAATTTTGATCCATCGGCCATAAAACATAAACTAACTTGCAAACTTTTTCAAGAAACCTTCAATTTTTAATTTTAGATGAAGTAATGGTGGCATATCTATTGACAACATGACTTCCAAAGAAGTACTTCATGTTCCAAATATGGATCCAAATTTGCTTTATGTCTATCACATGGATGACAATAATAAAAGGGTGGAATTTTGTGCTAACAAATGGGTTGTGAAAGATATGGGCTATGAATATAGGATTGTTGCTTCAAATGGGTTATGTGAGATGTAGGTTATGAATATATGATTGTTCCTTGAAGGCATTGTGATGAAACATAGAGGGTTTACAAACTTGGTAACATAGAGCCATCCAACAAACCAACATAGTAATAGAGTTCATGGCTATGATTGCAAATGCAAATGACATTAATATACTTGGGCATACAACCTATGGATTGATTTGAACATGAGCATCGACAACATGGTTCAAACGATTCTTGCCATCCACTTTCCAAGCAATGCTTGGGTAGGATGCCTACTCAAGAAACACCATTATGAATCCTTCCCTAAGACCAAAGCCCACTATGTCTCTCAACCCCTTGTGCTTGTGCATAGTGACATGTGGGCCCATACAAAATCTCTCTTATCTCTATAGCCAGGTATTTCCTCACTTTCAAGAATGACTACAACATATTCTATGGGTTTACAACATCAAAATAATCAAAATTATCAAATTAATCTTAGACATATTTAGCATATTTAAAATAATCAAAATAATTAGATGTTCAACAAATTTTTCATGGCTACACACAACTGAAACTAGCCTATATCTATGTAACACCCGATCTATCATGTGTTGAGAGGGATCAAATCCCTTAAGGTGCAAACCTTCTTTTTGGAGTGTAGAACTTGAGAAAAATATTTGCACCTCGAGAGATTTGATACCTCTCGGTGCATAATAGATCCGATGTTAGATAAATCTAAGTTGGTGCAATATGAAAAAGATATATAATTATTTTTATCTCAATATAAAAAATTGACATGTGACATATTAAAAACCAAGATAAATCCATATTAAATCTAAATCCATCCTACACTAAGTTATCAAAAACAAATTAATCACCATTAAAAATTTAATCCCTCTCAATATATAATAAATCCATAATTAATACCTTTCTATACTAATCCTACCTCAAACTTTTTTAAAATCCCATCTTACTTCTATCTCAATCTTTCTTTAAAAACCAGCTACCTTCTCATTTTTCAAAGGGGTTATAGGTTTGATTCATTATTGTATTCCTGAACGGTATGTGCATTATATAAAGTAACGGAAAACTCTATGTACGGATATGCGAATATATAGTCATTAAACCAATTATTAAAGAAATATTAGTTTTAGTAGTAGAATATTAAATGACTGATGAAACTCATAATTTCCACCAGTGGTCTAGTACTAGAATAGTACCCTGCCATGGTACAGACCCGGCTTCAATTCCCGGCTGGTGCACCTGTATACACTTATTTTGCTTTTTCGGATTTCTCGGGTTCGATTCATGGCTGGTGCAGCTAAATATCTTCTTTTCCTTTTTCGTATGAATCGGATTCGACTCCCAGCTGATGCAGCTAATATCTTGTTTCCATTTTTCGATGTAGGTTTTGGCCTTGAGTCTGTTAGCATGAATCGGATTCGATTCCCAGCTGATGCAGCTAATATCTTCTTTCCATTATTTGATGTAGGTTTTGGCCTTGAGTCTGAATCTGAAGTATCGTATCTTTATTTCACAAACCAAGCAACTTGCCCTTAGTAACGAATCTCAAAGTGTTCTAAGAATCAAACTAGGCGCTACATTCATGTCGTTGTAGTATAGTGGTAAGTATTCCCGCCTGTCACGCGGGTGACCCGGGTTCGATCCCCGGCAGCGGCGAACTTTTACCTGACGATGCAGGTTTTGAAGGTGTCTGTACATTTATTTTGAAAGAGGCCCCTGCTCATTTTGTAATTTTGTATCTCAGAAGCCGAGCTTCAGATTCACCTCAAGAATGCTAAATTGCTTCATTTCATCGTATACTTTTCTAGGTTTTGAAGGTGTATGTACATTTATATTGAAAGAGGCCCCTGCTCATTTTGTAATTTTGTATCTCAGAAGCCGAGCTTCAGATTCACCTCAAGAATGCTAAATTGCTTCATTTCATCGTATACTTTTCTTGGTTATTGCGCCGGTGACCCGGGTTCGATCCCCGGCAGCGGCGAACTTTTACCTGGCGATGCAGGTTTTGAAGGTTTATGTACATTTATTTTGAAAGAGGCCCCTGCTCATTTTGTAATTCTGTATCTCAGAAGCCGAGCTTCAGATTCACCTCAAGAATGCTAAATTGCTTCATTTCATCGTATGGTTTTCTTGGTTATTGCGCGGGTGACCCGGGTTCGATCCCCGGCAACGGCGACCTTTTCCCGACGATGTAAGTTTTGAAGGTTTATGTACATTTCTTTTGAAAGAGGCCCGCTCATTCTCATACCGTATCTCATTAGCCGAGGTTCATATTCGCCCCAAGAATGTCAAATTGCTTCATTTCATCGTATGCTTTTCTTGATTATTGACGCATACTTGTTAATTAGCTCATTCTAAATTTGCCTGTCACGCGGCTGACCCGGGTTGCAATGATGCGACCTGCACATTTTAGTCGATGGCAGCAATCAATTTCAAATTAATTTTCTGTTGTAATGAAGGGATGTTCACTCGACTCATCAATTTCCTCTGGCTGCCCGCTCCTTTCGTTTACAAACAGATTCCCTCTGCAATAACTATAAAGTGAAGATGTTTCTCTAGCAAATGACGGGACCAACAGGAAAAAAACTGTATGTTTCTGTGACGCTCTGGTCATTACGGGACATAATAAAAAAAACCTGTAGCTTCTAAACTTGAATCACACCAAAATGGTGTTGCAGAAAGAATGTATCACACCATAAGATGGCTATATGCAAAATGGTGGACATAATAAAAAAAACTTGTAGCTTCTAAACTTGAATCACACCAAAATGGTGTTGTAGAAAGAATGTATCACACCATAAGATGGCTATATGCAAAATGGTGTTGCAGAAAGAATGATTCACACCATAATGGAGATGGCTAGATGGATAGAAAACACATGGATGAAAGAATGTATCATACCATAAGATAGCTATACGCAAAATGATGTTGTAGAAAGAATGATTCACACCATAATGGAGACGGCTAGATGCATAGAAGACACATGGATTCCAAATTATGGGGAGCCACAATGCCTTGTGCCACTCACATTATCAAAACCACCATGTGAGCACTCAAAGTGTGTACTCCATTTGAGAGTTTAAAGGGCTAGAGCCTATATATCTTCCATTTCCACATTTTTGGATAAAAAACCGTAGGCACACTATTTGGATGAACTTCACCGAAAGCAAGAGCGAAAGAGCCATAAGTGCATCATTTTGGGGTATAGTGAAGAATCCAAGGCATCATTTTGCGATCTCCTTATTGTGCAAGATGTGTTTAATGAAGGCTTCTCCTCAAGGCTCTATTTTTCCTCTTCTAAACCTTCTTAAAGATTCTTTGCTAAATAAGTGATTGAAATTCTCACGGATGGAGTTATCTATACTCTTGCAAAAGACACCATTTTGATAAATGTTGTCACAAAAAATCCACAAGTAGATTGTTCACTCGAGCAATTAGATGTACAAGTAGCTTTGATTGCTCAAACACAATCATGTTAAGGATGTCCACTTCAATGTGCTCCAGATCTTCCTGAAAAGTTTAGCACTCGAGCAATTAGATGCACAAGTAGCTTTGATTGACAAACACAATCATGTTAAGGATGTCCACTTTAATGTGCTTCGGATCTTCTTGAAAAGTTTAGCATGGAGCATTGCATCATTGCCTTCACTCTTCATTTGAAGGGAACAAAGTTCAAGGCCAACCCAAAGCCAAAATATCCCCTAGCGGGTGCTACTCAATACAGGGCTTTGTTTGGAAGCCTTCCTTAGTTTCTTCATGCTTAGCCAAACAGTTCGTTATAGTTAGTGTGGTTTCTAAATATATGCAAGCTCCATTTGCTTGTCATTTATAAGGTACCGAGTGCAATCTTTGTTACATCAAAGGAACCACACACTTGTGAAATCACTATATTGTAGGTGTTGCACTATTGTTGACTAGATATTGAGGTGTAGACCAAACTAGGGAACTTGATCAATGGAAAGGTATAGTTGGTTACATCTTCTTACTTGGTTTTGGACCAATCTCTTGGAAAACCAAGAAACAAGCTTCTATCTCTCTGCCTATAATAAAATAAGAGTACCATGCTTCTTGACATTTCTTAAAAAACACTTTCTTACTTTTAATTTTGCAAACAAAATTCTTTATTTTGGTTCAAAAGTATGCTTTATGGATTATTATTTTTTTCCATTATTATGTCATTAATGTGCGCTCTCTCCATTAAGGTTCAATCCAAAGGCTTTATGTAACACTCACTTACACCCCCTTGAAGCCATATTTCCAGCTATGATAGACATTACTTATGAATTAACCCAACCTCCAAGGTTTGTTATCAAGATGGGGTCACTAGAAATCCTTCTTATCCAAAGTTCACAGAATTAATTTATGGTATCACCATCATGTTTGGCTCATTGAGGTCTTTTCACTGATATAAACTTTATCTCAATCCGACTCCTAGATTAGGAGTTACACCCTTTTAAAGTTTTTCCATTTAAATGGTGCCACCTCGGTAAGGGACCTCCATTTGTGACCCATATGTGTCCTGTGTGGCTCTACCACTTCACCCCAAGAATCCCCCTCATCACATGTGGAACAAATGTGACATATTTATGGCCAATATGAGGCCTTCATAGGGCTTGCTGCCTCACCCTACGTTGCAGGTCCCATAGGGCCCACACCATTTCATGTTTTTATCATTGTTCTCAATTATATATGGATCAAGGGAAATATGGGGTGCACACAAATATGTACCTTTTACACACCCATGAATCCCCCAAATATATTATGCCTTAGTGGGGAGACTCAAATTCGGTGTTTCACCATAGCGGACACTGCATGCCACTCTCGTGCTCCAATGTCCCATGATCACTCGTAATTCTAAATAAGCATTTAGTCCCAGTCCCATCCAAGACCTTTTCTCTTGTGCCTATATCTTCCACTTTTAGATGCTTTAGACTCTAGATAGAATATCCACCTTCGAGGAAATTCTGTCCCATTCCATGGCTTTGCCCAAGCAGGGCGAACCTCAGGTCTCCAGTACAAATTCAACCATTCTCGAAAATATCCAGTGAAATTGGTATTTGGTGGTTTTCCGAAGTTGTAGAAAACTCGTCCAACCGGATAATCCTCACTACATGGATTTGCCTAAGCAGGGCCAACCTCAAGTCTCCAGTACAAATTCAACCATTCTCGAAAATATCCGGTGAAATTGGTATTTGGTGCTTTTCCAAAGTTGTAGAAAACTCGTCCAACCAGATAATCCTAACTACTGGATATAACAACCACTATGAAAAATTAGTAAAGAGTATCCAATTTAGATTCCAGTCTACCAAGAGATCATACGATCTTAGATTCCAAGCCTGCAGTTCACTCAGAATTGAAAGAAATTGAGAAATCAAATGATTTATGTAACAACCCTCATGAAAATTCCATGTAATAAAAGTTAATAAAAGAAAAATAATAACCACGGTTGATGGAACATTTATTCCAAGTTGAATGTTGGGCAAAAATCATAGTGATGGGGATCACTTACGGTTGATTAATGGCTAAGAAAATTGGCAAAGGAAATGGCAAAGGCTTTGGAAAGGCAAAGTGGCATTTTGGCACATTTATTTATGAAAATAATGGAAATTAGGAGAAAAGGGAAGTGAAAGGTCATAGGTTGCATGTGAGGAGGAAAATGAAGGAAAATAATGGAAAATGAAGAAAATAGAGGCCTTGTTAATAAAAAGGCTTCTGAGGATCAGTACACAAACTTTTGTTAGTTCAGTTTTGGATCTCTCTTTCTCTCAATCTTGGACGCGTAAGAGTTTTTCTTGGAGCACTCTTGGAGTGTGTGGCATTATTGGAGTTTTGGAGAAAGAAGGCAAAGGAAGAGCAAGAAAGGGCAAGAGGACATCATGATCAACAACTACAATGGGTTTTTCTTGTAGGTACCAAGTTGCATGTATGTTTTCCTCACTAGTTTTGGTATGTGTGGCATATGCATGCGGTATATTGGTCATGATTTGTCACTAGCATGAAGGATTCCTGGATTGAACATGGATTTTCCTAGCCTTGCCATTTCGTGCATAACCATGGTGTTGTGGGTTCATTTCCTTGTTTTTTTGGTTGGTTCTCATGTTTCCTTTAGCTTGGGTTGAGTTATTAGTTCCTGGAAGCCCTAGTTGGACAAACGCTCTGGAAGCCATGTAACAACTTGGGTTGAGTTACTAGTCTCAGAAGCCTTGGCTAGACAAATTCTCTGGAAGCCCTTGGTGGGTTGAGTTACTAGTCCTAAAAGCTCTAGTTGGACAAATGCTCTGGAATCCCAAATTAAGATGTGGGTTGAGTTACTAGTCCTGGAAGCATTATTGGACAAACACCTTAGAAGCTCTTGGTGGGTTGAGTTACTAGTCCTAGAAGCCTTGGTTTGACAAACACTTTGGAAACCCAGATTAAGATGTGACTTGAGTGACTAGTCTTGGAAGCCTTGGTTGGAATAAACGCTCTAGAGCCCTGAAAGGCTTGGGTAGAGACCAATCTGATGATGGTTTTGTGATGTTCGACCATGAGGTGGAATCATTGTTTTATGGGTTGAGGTGGTTGGCCTCTAGAAGCTCTGAATGGTTTTGGATTGATGTGTTTTATGCGATCCCACATTCATGCTTGGAATATGGAACGGGGCTGCTTGGTTGAAGATATTTTTGGCTCAGCCATGTCTATGGTAGGGTGGTTCAGGGAAGTGCCACAACTGGTTGGCCTTTGCATCATTAATATGAGGTTACTTGTCATTGTTATTTTATGAGTATTGTATTGGTTTATATGTAGATTATATGGTTGTTGTTTCCTTGGTATTTTTGTTGTTATTATGCTGGTTATGATCATGTATTATGGCAGGAGATATGTGTGGCTCTCATCATGTTTTCACTTGTAAATGAATGAGCAATGTATCTATGGCCTAATGAATGAAACTACCACTGATGTGTTGAGGCATCAATGCTTCATAGCAATTCTCAGATGAGTATGAGATCCCTATGCTTGGATCTATCATTTACACATATAGATTACATATTTGTGATATGTTTGATGAAATTCTTGTCATAGTTAGTAGGGGTCCAATCAAGGGCTTGTTTAAGTAATTGCATTTGTATCATCATTCCCTCATTACATTTTTGGTATGAAGGTGTCATTTAATTTTGGGCAGTGACCTAGGATTTGGGCCTGAAAAGTGGCTCAAATCCCGGGGATTTTGGAAAACACTAAGCAAAATCATCCCTAGACACTAGAATGCAATTCTTTGGGATTGTCAAGAGCCCTCTAGATGCTAGCATTCCCATAGAATGGGATATTCCGGGAGTTAAGTGGTCTAAAATCTCAGTGGGACCCAGGGGTTGGTTACCAGAAAGGTTGGGATGCTTCCTAGGAGTCATATTGATGATGTGGAAGGTATGTATGGTGTGTTTCCGTCGATTACACTTCCTTAACGTGACTTAGGAGGTTGAATCATATCATAGTAACTTCTCGTCACATGTTTACCCCGGTTGGTCGTTTACTTGGCTAGATGTGGGAGAAGGGTGTTACAATTTTAATAGCAATTCTTGAGATTGAACTTCTGCCAAGAACATCAAAATTTTAGGGATAATATCAAGACTCTAAAATCAACCTTCAAAGGTGATTATGCTAAGAATGTAAAGGATTTAAAGGCATTGGAAAACCTAATTCACACCAAATCTTGAGTAAGGGAAAAAATGGCTTCCAAAACCGATTTTATTAGAGAAAACTACATGCCATTTTCACTTTTGAAGCTCACAACATCCCACAATGCACACAATTGCATAATCATGTCATTCTCACAATGCTCTTAAAATAAATAACTATTGTAATTTAATTCATTCTTTTTTCAATATACACTTCATGAATTCTCTCCTCGACTTATAAAGTAGTTTACAGACTCAAGATAAAACCACGAGATATCAAATTCATAGCCATATCAAACAAATGAAACACTTGCAATAGTGGTTGATTGAGGGGACCCAGGGAACCAATCACATTCATGTATATAACTCTACAATTCATGAAATATTAACAATCACATGTATGCATAGGTTCAAGATAAACATAAAAACGCACAAGGAAAATCATTCACCATGAACATACATAAATATTATCATCCAGTCATAGGTGATATTGATCCATACATTTACACATCTATATATATATGACAATAAAAAGAATGTTTGTGTATGTGTGACCATGCAATATATAAAAGGGTGGATGAGAAAAACATTAGTGTGTTTGGAAAGTCATAGAAATGTGTAATTGCAAAGAGGAATTTGGAGACATAATGAGGGATGTTAAAAAATGTATGTAATAATGGTCTAGTGGAAAAAAATACCTTGCCATAGTACATAATCAAGTTTGATTTCTCGTTGGTGTAACCAAGTTATTTTTTTTTTCCCTTTTCCATTTTGGTCTAGAGTTTCGTTGAAGGCTTATGTATATTTCACTATATTGTAACAAGTCACTAAAGAAAGAGTGTGTGTGTGCGTGTAAAACAAGTTAGGGAAGAAAGAATACAATATATAAAGGGCATATGAGGAAAACAATAAAGCATTTGTAAAATCAAAGAAATGTGTAATTGCACAAAAAAAATATGAAAAATAATGAGAGACGTTGTTAAGCATATGTGCATGTAGGTTTTAACCCCATACAGCAATTACCTGCATACGAATTCTAAAATACAGAAAATAAACAATGTGAGAGCATAACAGATAAAACACATATACACAGAGATTTTCACCTAGATCCCAAAACCGGGACTACCAGATTGATTTTTCATTATGTTCCTTTCAATGTTACAATACATATATATACATGCTGAAGCATCCA
>APFE031209446.1:66871-120922 GCA_000404065.3 Pinus taeda
TAGTTCGTAACAAACTTGGAAGCGACGGTGTTGTATGCACAAGTACTAGCTCTTGCCGCAGCTGTCACTTGGTCAGCTGGCACAAGTCCGCTAGGGGCTCAAGCCAACTTCTATGAGCTCTGATAAGAAGCTTGTTAATTGATGGATGGAAGCTAGTCTCGAAGGAAGCTAATCTTTTTGCGAAAAGAAATTAAGAAACTGAAGGAAAGCGTAAACCCTAATTCTACCAGCTAGTCCTACTGACGCAAAGAAGAGAATGCAAGCTACTGAAAGGGATGCCATTACTTCTATGAAGGTAAAATACATGTGTCTAGACTACCTCTTTCTGAAGAAAACATCTTTTTGTATTTTTTAATAAATCATCAGTTTCATCATGCATAGGCTTTCACTGTTCTTGACTGTGCAGGGGTTGATCAATGAGGAGAAATTCTTGGAAGAGGTCGGGAAGGTTCAGAGAGGGTCTAAGGAGTCCCTAACACCCTTCCAGAGATTTTCACAAAGTTTGGCTATCAAGAAACCTCATTTGTGAGCTTTTACAGGAAGTCTGCATGGGTTCTACAAGATGTTCAGGAATTTCTACAGGATGTTCAGAAATTTCTACAGGATGTTTAGAAATGGGATTTTGGAGGATGGATGAGTGAGGGAAGATGAAGGAATGGGTATGGAGGTAGAATAGGGGTCTGAAGTGGCCCAGGGACTGGTAGATGGAGTGGGGAGAAGGTGTAAATGGTTGAATTGGCTCAAAGAAGGCTGAAACAATGGTTGCACGAAAAGGTAGGTTATGTGGGCAAGATGACAAATGTGAGATGAGAAACCCAGTTAGGAGATGGACCAGATGGTTTTGATGAAGCTTGGGTGGATGAAGAAGTGGTAGAGATGCTCTACACCGTGTACTTTCGGCTGAATCCACAAAGACTTGCAAGTAACCAAAGTCCTAGCTAATCTAATCTAGCTAACAAAGAAGTGACTGAACAACAACTTTATTTGCAAGGAAACCATATATATACTCGGCTGTCCCAACTGTTAGTAGACAATCCCTTTTCCAAAATCTGCTTGGCTGCCTTCAAGATCCGTTTTGGTGGCCTGTGAGCTCGGAGTTGAGGGTGGATATCCTGAGGAAGGGCTATTTAATGTCAGAGACAACCCCCCTTCGAATCCTCACCTCAAGCTTGGCTGTCACCTAGCCCATGATTGCTCGGTTGTGCTCCAACATGTGTCCAAAAAACCTGAAATAAGCATGTGTTAGCCACCTAGGTAGAGTGACCACCTTTATTCATTCAAATGACATAAATATACTAAAAAATAATGCATAATCTATGAAAAATGGAGGATTGAACAAGGATTGAACAAAGATAATTAGGCAAAATGAGCCTAATAAGTTACCCAATTTGGGGCTCATCATACCACAAACTTAACTGTAAAAGGAGATTGTCACTCTTAGCCATTTGGATTTCACTTTGTGCTATTAGGGTTTGATTTTCCTTCTAAATGTACTTATTTAGTGTCTCCAGCTCGAAAATTTCTTGTTTTAAAACATTTATTACTGGAGTTTATTGTGGTTCACTAAACTGGACTTCTTCTTGATTTGAAGCTGATATTTTTTCCGAAAATCTTTTCTCCAGAGACTCAATATAATCATAAATCTCATGTTGTACAGGATCAATTTTAGGTGTTCTTCAGCCTGGACTCTGTGGAGGTGTGATAAAAGTTGGTGGAGAAACCCTTGACTTTTCTTTTGCTTCTAAGTCAATGTGCTCCATACTTTTTGTAGGTCATTCTTTTGTTGTTGGATTGAGTTTGGTACTTCTTCTTAAGTTTGTCATAAGAGGCATTTGAATTTTTTCTTTCTTTATTTCCATCTTAGGCTTCTTTGTTTTGGGTGTGTTCTCTGTCTTTTGGCTGGCTTTCTTTCTTCTAACATCTTTCTTGGTCATATTCTTTAAAAATTTTGTGAGAGGAATTTCATCCTTTGACTACTTTTGTGAATGTTGTTGTCCTTTTCCTATTGGTCCTTCAGTTTTCCTTTTCTCCCTCTCTTAGCCTTGTTGCTTCTATTGTTCTTGTCCCATTGGTACTTCAATTTTTCTTTTTCTTCCTCTCTTGGCTTTGTCGTTGCTCGGTTGTTCTTGGTTATCTTCCTTAAAATGGATCCATACTAAAACTCTTTCCCAATTATTACCCATATTTTTAAGATGAAATTCAACAAGGATTTTAATAAGACCATGGTGATACATGGTGTTCTCTATAAACCAAATTTTCCTTTGAACATTCCTTGGAATATTTCTTAAATTATTAAGTAAGAAATATGGAAGATTTATTTCTTTATCCTCAATAAAATTCACCAATAGTCGGATATGATAGAAAAACATGCATCCAAACCTCCCTTCGAAAGTAACCGATTTTTGAATTATCAGAAGTAAATTTTTCCACTTACTTTTCAATGTTGTGCTCAGAATTCCCTTCTTGAAAATGGTGGTTTCCATGCTAGGGTTCTTTAGAAAAACCTTCCAGTCTTCTCTTTTAATACCTCTGTTTTTAAACCATTTCTCTCCAATTCAAGGCAATCTAGTATTTTTGGCAACAAAGGATTATATCACTGTAAATTTTATGTCCCCTATCTCGAATTCCACCCCATAAAAGGCTCTAGTGAAGGATTTGGTTACTTCTTTGTGGAAATCGTCAAATTTCTCCACAAACTCCAGCCATTGCGCTTTCTACAACAATTCTCTTGTTTGTGGATATCCTTCTAAAAGAATTCTTCCTATTGGTTTTGTTCTGACTATAACTCCCATGACTGAGAAGCTTTGTCTCGAGACTGTTTGCTTGACAGGGTATGAGGGTTTCAGAGTAATGAGGAAGAGAGTTTGAATGATGGGAGTGTGAGTGGTAAGGGTATGAAGAAGTGTAATATAATCTAATCGTTGAGAGCATGAATGAGCATAATTTGGGTGATTGGATCAATAAAATCAGGATGTGGGTTGGAGCGTAGGTATAATGATGAGCAGTGAATGGCGGATTAGATCTGATTTGACACGATACTATCTACACTTAATAATAATGATTTTGAATTTGGTAGTACGATGACTATATAATTCACACAATTAATGTTTTTTATCCTTATTACCAAATTAAAGAATTGTATACCTTGAAATTATTGCTTTCTAACCTTTAGTTGTTGTCCTTTGTATTGTGTTCACGTGCCTTGCAGTGAAGGGATTCAAGCACTCTTTCAATTATTCCATCAAAAATCTCTGTCAAATTGGCTGTAGAAATCTTTTAGAGCTGCAGAAACTCAATAATTTTGTAGCTATTTTATTTTCAAAAAGAAAAAGTGGGACATAAAGAAAATGGGTTTAGAACAAATGTGTAGAAAATTTAAGGTGTCAAAAATTGATTTTCACCTTAGATTTTTTGTAGAAACATGCCAACCATTGTTGGTTTTCAAGTTTATATATATATATATATATTATTTATTTATTTATTTATTATTTTTTAGAAAGAAAAAGATTTTTGGAGATCAAGTTGGAGAATAAGGAAAATCCTTCTTCACCAACTTTAAATCAATATTATCTTGCAAATATTTGATAAATTCTTCCTTGGTCAATGGCTTATGATAGATTCTTGTTAAAATTGGCAACTAGGGCCAAACTTCATGTGGGTCATCTTATTCATGGCTGATAATAGTTTTATTAGATTCCTCTTGTCGAGAGGTGTAATATTGATATAAAGATCATCCGATTCTGATAAGTATTCATGGAGATATGAATTTATTTTGATTATGGAATTATTATCAAGCCGACCTACAACTCATGTAGGCTCAGAAGCCCAACAATCGCATCTATTCAAACATCATCATTTGTGTCATTTTCTCTCACTCATCTCATCACATCTCTCTCTCTCTACTGCGCAGAAAAGAGTCTCTTCTCTACTATGCAGAAAAGGTTCTCTCTCTCACACATGTGAAGCCAGAAGTTGTTGACATTGAACCTGCAACTGCAGAAGTAAAGTTTGACCTACGTGGACCAGAAGATCTCCTCATCTAAACTGCATTATAGGTTCATCTGAACCTCCTCTGAAAGCCACAACTTTTGGTGGTGGAATCAAGTCAATCTGACGGATGGTTTGCAAGATATCGACTGCCCTAGTTTAAAGGAAGCTATTGAAACTGAAGCTGCAACTGCAGAAGTAAAGTTTGACCTGTGTGGACCAGAAGATCTCCTCATCTGAACTGTGCTTTAGGTTCATCTGAACCTCCTCTAAACGCCACAACTTTTGGTGGTGGAATCAAGTCAATTCGACGAACGGTTTGCAAGATATCGACTGCCCTAGTTTGAAGGACGCTATTGAAACTAAAGCTGCAACTACAGAAGTGAAGTTTGACCTGCGTGGACCAGAATATATCCTCATCTGAACTGTGTTGTAGGTTCATCTAAACCTCCTCTGGAAGCTTCAACTTTTGGTGGTGGAATAAAGCCGATCCGACGGTCGGTTTGTGAGATATCGTCTGCCCTAGTGTGACAATGAAGCCGCTAATGCTGATGCTACTGATCTAGGGTTTGCTACTGCTGATATAAATCAGATTTATTGTACTATTTCTCTCTGATGAATTATTGAAGATAAAAGAGTATTTGATCAAAGGGTTTCCCCACACATTGTGGGGTTTGTCCCTGGCTAGCCGCCACCTCTTGTGTCTCTTGTTTTGGCTTGTTTTCTGCTGATCGTTTAATGTTCTATCTGCACTTCACTTTATGTACAGGTGATTTCTAATCTATGGAATATAATAAGAAAAAGAAGTAAACTGTTTTAAGCATAGAACATACCATAACTTAACATGGTATCAGAGCTGAGGTGAAGACGAAGCCCGAGTAAGAGCAAGAGAAATCACAGAAGAGAAGATTGGCAAGGCTATCCTAAAAGAACTATGGGGTCCTCAACACTCTTTCCTATCGAAGACAAGCTCCGTGAGAAAGCTGACTATCACGGATGGAAGATGTCTATCGATTTAACCCTAGAAGATCAAGGAGTGTTGGACCTCGTAAGAGGCAATATTGTTGAGCCTCCATCAAATGCATCTGCTGTTGCCTGGAACAAATGGAAAAACGGAGAAATCAAAACAAAGAAGATCATCCAGGACTCTATCAACAAGCACTTGGTGGCCTACATCTCTGAACTGGACACCTCCAAGGAAATCTATGATAGATTGGTGTGTTTATTTAAAGCTAATGATGCAAATCAAGTTTCATTTCTTAGAAATAAACTGAGGTAAATCAAGAAGGGTAAAAATGAGAGTATGCAAGCATACTTCTTAAGAATCACCGAGATCAAGAACAATCTCCTATCTATTGGGGAGACTATTACTGACAGAGAAATGGCACTCACAACTCTTGGAGGATTACCATCTGAACGGTACGTGTTCAGGACTACTCTTCTGAACAATAATATAATTCTTGGTTTAACGGCTAGATGCATTCAAGAAGAAACAAGGGTAGAAGAGCAAGAAATGCCCATGCCTAAAGGTCCTCCTACTGTCTTTTCTTCTCATGCTAAGAAAAGAAATAATTCCGGGACTAAATCAAAAGGAAAGGTTGCACCTAAGGGTGGAAGAAAAGGACAATGTTACATCTGAGATAAAGTAGGTCACTATGCAAGGGAGTGCCCTGATAGAAAGGACTCACATCGGGATGATGATCAAAATTTCTCTAATGGCAATCAAAGGAATGACAAATTCAATAGCAAAGGTAAGAGGAGAGTTGGGAATCAAGGAAGAGGACAAGCATTCAAGAAGGCTAGAAATTCAAGTATGTATTAAATGCACCTGACCTCCAAAAGAACCTGGTGTCCATCTCGGCAATGGAAAACAAAAGCTACAAGGTAACCTTTAGCGATGGCAAGGTACGTGTATCGAAAAATAATGTTAAAGATGCCTTTACTCTTGGGTTTCGTGTTGATTCATCAAATCGGGTCAATGGAAGTCTGCTAGGTGTCATGTCTTATGGCACATCTCTTTAGTTTGAACTTTGGCATCGGAGGTTTGCCCACCTTCATTATAAAGCTCTACTTGGTGTAAGACAAATGGTGACAGGGATGCCCGAATTCCGAGTAGAGAAAGAAGGTGTATGTCCAAGATGTGCCGAAGAAAAGCTCAAAAGGGGACCATTCCCCTCAAGCCAAAGCAAGACCTCTGATATATTACAGTTGGTTCACTCAGGCATATCTGAGGCTAGCATTAAGAGGGAGACTACTACACCACATACTCTTGAGCAGAATGGTGTGGCAGAAACGAAGAACTGTACGATTATGGAAGTTGTCTCTATGGGTAGATGATGTAACAATCCCTAATTTGGAGGAACTCATGGATTCTATTTATCCACCTAAACCTTCCTCTTCTAGGAAGAGTCCTTCATGGCTTAGGGGGATAGTTGATGATGCTGAAGGACATGCTGCACCCCGAGGAACCTTTCGTCAAAGTAAGAAACCTAACAAGTATCAGGGATACCTAACCATCATGAGCACGATCATACAAAATGAGCCTTCATCATTCTTAGATGTCGTCAAGCATCAAGTATGGAAGGATGCTATGACAATAGAATATAAGTCTATTATGGAGAATGATGTGTGGTAAGTAGTTCCCAGACCCCAGGACAAGACAATTGTCACTTCTAAATGTATTTACAAGATAAAGCATGCAGCAGATGGAAGTACGGAAAAGTATAAGGCTCGTTTTATTGCTCATGGTTTCTCCCAGGAGGAAGGTATAGACAATGATATTTGCACCTGTTGCCAGATATACGACCATCCGCTTGATCATAGCCCTTGTGGATTCACAAGGATGGAACCTACATCAGATGGATGTCAAGACCGTTTTCTTGCACAATTCGATCAAAGAAGAGGTCTATGTGGAGCAACCTGAAGGATTTAAGATTTATGATTGAAAATATCATGTATGCAGGTTGAAGAAGGCTCTCTGTGGGCTGAAGCAAGCACCCCGAGCATGGTATGAGAGGATTGATAGCTACTTGATGAAGCTGGGATTCATTAGGAGTGAAGTTGATCCAGGTGGATGTTGGTGGCCACCCACCTATCCCATTTGGACCCCCACAACTATCTCTTTTAGTTTTTCAATTTTCGTAATTGTAGCACAATTTACTATTTTTAGCAGTTTTTTCGGGTCCTGAACTTCCGGAGCCGTTTTGAGGCCCTAAACGACGTTTTTTAGGAAATCTGGGGGCAACATGGGTCCATGGACTGATGTTGCCCTACCCAAAGTGGTAGTTCTCGGATAGATCTTTCTAACGAGCTATCATACACGTCAAACGGAGATCGTATGCCAAAGTTACGACCCCGGGAAATTGATGTACCAATTTACCCAAAACGGGGCCCAGAATTTGGCGTTTCATCTTCTAGGGTTAGGTTTTGGAATGTGAAGGGTTTTCCCTTGTTTCTCAACAATAAATAGGCCTTCGAGCCTCATTGTAACACAGTTCGTAACAGTTCAGAGGCATGTAGCCGCACATCTCTTCTCAAAGATAAGCTACCATCGCCCTAGCTGGTTTATTTCCATTTCTGGTTGTAAGCATATTTCAGTATTTTCCATTAATGAAATGAAGTATTATTTCCGCTGCATTTTGTGTATATGGTTATCTCTGTATTTTGTTGCGTTCCTGTTTAAATCTGGATCAAGTCTAGATTTAGCTCTTTTGGTGTCAGTTGCTCATCAATGTCTAATGTGTCCAACAATGGTGGAAAGTATGGCCGAAGGTAGTCCACATTGAATACTGGGTGCAAGACAAGGAATGGGAGGATACTTCGCTCAAAATCCTTATCACCCATAACCTTGGTGATGGTGTAAGGCCTGTATCAAATTGTTCAAAGCTTCTGATAGTCTCCGTCAAGGCGTTCCTTCTACAAATGCAACCACACCTTGTCACCAACTTGAAACTTATGTGGAACCCACTGTTGATCATGACGTTATTTATACTTGGCATTAGATTTATCCAGGATATCATGAACTTGCTAAAAGATGTGTTGAATGCATTCAATATACCCGGTGTCTTTATCATCTTTAGACTGAACATGTGCAGATTCTGCCTATGTAGTTGCAAGAGGCATTGCAAAATCAATGGGGCGCAATGGTTGAAATCCTATGCCCAGTTGAAAGGGTTTTGGCCAATTGAGATATGGAGAGATTTTTTATAATTTTGTTGCACATAAGGAAGACTCTCATCCCATGTTCATGGATGTGTGGATTTTTACATGCATAGTATGTGCACTATCAACATGTTGAGGACCTATGTCTAACCATCAGTTTGGGGATGGGATTCAATCAACTTGGTGAGCTTGGTGTCCAATAATGACCATAGGTTTTAATAGAATTCACTCAGGAACCTGCTATCTCGATCTGATATAACGATCTATGGGATCTCAAAATGTACCCACACTCATTCGAAGAAGAGTTTGGCAGTTTCTTCTGTTATGATACTCTTCTTTGATGCAGGAGCATCCAGCTCAACATTATCAATGTATTCTAGTAGACATAGGGGGTCTTATGTTTCAAAGAAGTTGGTTTCCTAAGTATTGAATTAATGTAATTATTTAGTGTTTTGAGTGATTTTAATGAGAATAGGAATTAATTGAATATTGTGAGGCTTTATTGTAAATGTTCTCGAATGTAGGAGAGCATGAGATATTTAAAATAGTTGAATGATGAGAGGATTGAGAATTGATTGCAAACCTCAAATTATGAAGTAGTTCATGATTTTGTGGATTTGAGAGAATCCTTAGGGATGAGAAAGAGATTTTAGGATTTTGTTGAGGGATTTATGGATCTAAAATAGAAATTGATTTTAGAATCCCTTTGTATAAATGTAAGCCTAAAAGGCGTGAACAGGGGTTGGAGATGTTAGATAGGTAGATAGATGACCAATTGGAGTTTTTTGTAAGCCTACGGGTAGATAATGAATAGAGGCCACTAACATTGAAAAATAGGCTTGTGCGAGACAGAGTAGTCTCGAGTGTAATCTTCGCTTATATATATATATATATATTATATATATATATATATAAATATATAGATATATATATAATAGATAGATAGATAGCGAGAGAGAGAGAGAGAGAGAGAGAGAGAGAGTTTATGCCTGACTGTGTCAGAGTGTGTGAATTGCGTGTTTATGATTGATTATGGTATGAACTCGTAGGTTTTGTAACAGAGAATTGCAGACAGAGTTCTGAAGAATACGCAGAGGAGAGAACGATTTGGAAGAATCGTAAGGGATCTTAGAATCCAATTGAAGAAGTAGAGTGAAACTCTGGAGAGAAGAAGCGAAGTGAGAATTCGTTGAGGAATCAAGCTCAGGAGGGAGTCGTAGTGAAAACAGTGAAGGAATCGAACCTTTTAAAGAGGAGTTAACCCATGGAAGATTTGAAGACTTAGCATAACAACTAAGAAAAAGGGAAAAGCGTGAAGAGAAATATCAATGCTTAGCAACCGTTGAATCTGGAAGATCAACGACCCAAATGATTTCGCTAAGGAGCAAGCGGAATATCGCATTGGCGGAGTAATCGTGTAGTTTTTGGCCGCAAGCGAAAACCTCAATTTACACTATAAACAAGTGAAAACTTAGTTGAAACCAAGTGTCGGACTTGAAATATTATGAAGGTTGGCCTAAACCCTTATTGGGTCCAGAATTTTGATCGGATCAGTGATTTATAGGTGAAGGGTTCCAACCATAGAGGGGAGCGATAGCGATAATGTGATGGATCTTGGACCGTCAGATTGAGAGTCCAAATTGACAGCCCAGATCTAATCGCTAATCGCATTATCGGCAGTTTCAAGTGAAAGAGATTGGTCAGTGTATATGCGATATGCTGATAGCGATAAAGCGATCGGCGATCAGAGGTGTCAGTAGTCGGAGGTCGGGGAAGCGGAGATAGGAGGAATAGTGCAAAGGAAATGCGGACCCGATGGATCTATAGGGGCGAATATATAATATTTGAAATCCGCTAACCATGTTCAGAGTGGATTTCCTGTGTATTCCATGTATTTGTGTTAAAGTGTTTTAGGGCTAAAACATACGTTAACGTTTCTATATCGCATATCGGAGCTGAAGGGGTGATGAAAACATGTATGTAATATGACCTGTGGAGAACCCGATGGGTGATTGCGATAAAGGTACAACCTTGATAAATGTGCAGAGGTCGTACCAAGGTGGAAAAGTATGTTTGCGGGAATTTTCCTTTTTTAATGAGTTTTATAAGGAAAATCTCTGATAAAGCATTTATGCGATAAACATATATATTAACCAAGGTTTAAAGAGGAAAGCTTATATATATGTGATTAAGGGTTTTATAAAGGTGGTGAGGTGGTTTCAAGTTCCGATAGAGAAGGTTAATGGAAGGCTTTATATCAAAGTCATAAAAGAAGGCTTGAGGACTAGTTTAAGTCCCGATAGGAGGTTTGGCGAAGTGATTGAATTCTGATTCAAAGGAATTGTGGTTAAAAAGGCCTTAACCATTGATAGTTAAATATTTGACTCCTTAAGTGAGTTAAATTCCTGGGACAATGGATTTATGCATATTTATATGCATACTGTGGGTATGTTCAGGGGTAACCCTGCATCATTTTGGTATCAGAGCTGAATTATAAATGAATCATCTGGTATAAGACAGAACAAAGCAATTGTGTATGCATGCAAGGGAGATTAGATTCTAATCTGACAGTTAAGCAACCAGAGTACAGCTAGGAGAATGGAGAAGAACAGTTAAGTTCTTGGAGGCAAGTGAGTAAGAATTAAGGAGAAATTGTTGTTGATAGTTAAGTTTTGCCAAGATAAAGCTGGAGGATTGGAAGAAAGAATCAGATTCTAAATCTGATTCACAGTAGCTGAATATTGAGAATTTGTGCAGTGGAAGCATAAAGATTTACTGAAACAGATTTGCAAGAATGGTGAGATCCTGAAGGTAGGTGAAGGTATGCAAATTTGCCTAATTATTAACAAATATTGAATGAGTGAAATTTTATAGCAATATTACGGTAGTTAAACTATCAGAGGGATGTTTGTAAGTTTTTTAAGTAACAGAGTTTGAAAATACAGCTGAAGGCTAGTGGGAAGGATAATCCATTCAAAAGTGCAAGTGAAAGGGAGGAAAAAATCAGGCAAAGATCTTGAAGGTAAGATTATATGGTTTTATTTTAATTGGATTTGAAGATTGAAAAGTTGTAGTCTTTGCATTGAAGCAAAAGTATTGTTGCAACTCCCAAAAGGAAATTCCACAAAGTATGTGGGTAGAATTGCTAAGACATAAAGGAAGATGGTAAGAGTTTCTAAGTGAAAACGAAATGTGGCAGAACCTTGAGGAATTCCAACAGAGATTATATAAATAGGACAATTGTGTTCTTAGAAGATGCATATGAGTTGAAGCCTAAAAGGAGCAAAGAGAATTGCTCAAAGGAGGTTCCAGAGATAGAGAACCAATGGCTTGCCAAAAGGCTAAGTGAGGAGAGCTTGGTGAGGTAAGTAGAAGCAAGGAGGACTTTCTGTTGAAGAGGCTTTAATGCAACTCATAGTGAAGTGAGTGATAACTCATAGAGATGGAGAGGATGATTACTAGTGACATTCATAACAGAGGTTCTGAAAGAGATCACAACAGAGGACAAAAGGAGAAGGATGCCAAGGAAAATGGCATACAGAGACAGTTAAGAAAAGAGGAAATATGAGAGGGAGAATGTTGAGATAGCAATTCAGCTTGAAGTGTTAATGGAGATGTTGCAAAGAAATGAAGCAGACCAAAAACATGGTTATGTCATGAGGAAGAAAGTGAAGTGGTAGAGGCTACAAGAGAAGAGGAAAAAGCAAGTGAATATGCAGTTAATAAAGGAGCTGAGGGAACTTGAACTGTTTTTAGATGCCAAATTAAAGAGAGAGAAGCTAGCAAGAGTTGAGCTACAGCAAAAGGAAGATGTTGAAGTTTCGATATGTGAACCACAAAGTGGACCATTACTTTTTGAAAGTGATGAAGAGCTAAAGGAGTTGGATCATATGAATGATTCGAAGCAGCCAGAAGACTTGGTGACTGAAGTATCAAGTGAGAACAAAAGGTCTTTTATTTTTAAAACTAATGATTTATGTATGATCGCAAGTTTGGAAGAAGATAGACAGTCTTTTAAAGTTGTCAAAGATGTGAAAGAATACCTTCCAGAAGATGAAAATTTGGAAGCAGAATATGAAAAGGAGACTAGGAAAGAATCTGTTCACTCTAGTGGACAAGTGCTGAAAGACATCATTGAAACAGATGATGGGGAAAAGAGACTAGCTGACAATCTCAAGAGTCCTTAGAGTTTGAATCAGCATACTAATATGCTAGCAGAGGAATTGACAAAGAGATCAGAGAAACATACTGAAGTGTTTCCAAATAAAGAAGAGGTACAAAGGCCTTATATTTTTTATTATAATGATTGTCTTATAATTGAAGATGTTGTTGCAGAAGCTAGAACATAATTGGCACAGGTGGATAGCCAAATGAAAGAAGAAGAGGAAGAACATCTACTGAAGGATGTTAAGAAAGATTTAGCAGAGGAAGAAGGAACATGTGATGATGGATCAATAGAAAATAAAGCAATGGGAGATTGTGTTAAATTTCCAAAGTTCACTCCAAGCAAAATCATTGAGATATATAGGGAATTACACTTTCAAAGGAAGAAGTTAGAAGAGCAGAGGACAAATGTTCAGGATAAATTGTTGAAGAAGGATGACAAAATAGTTGTCATAAATAATAATCAAGAAGAAGTTGACAAGTGCAGAAAACAGAAGCAGGAAATTGTTCTGAAATCCAATATAGCCGTAGCAGAAAAGGTGCAAACCAGCAGTAAAGAAGAGGGTAAGGATGAAAGGGAGGCGATCAAAATAAGTGAAGGACAAGAAAGAATAAGAGTTCAACAATCAAGAGATGAAAAAAATCAACAGACAGAGGATATATTGGACAAAGATATTGAATTGATAAGAATGTTAATCATGAAAGTGTCTTAGAAGAAGATAACAGCAAGGAAGAAAAGGAGTGATAACAAGAGGAAGACAGTAGTAGACTATGACAACAGGGAAAGTGGAGCATTATAGCATAAGGTATGGAGACCTGGAGAACAACAACAGAAATAGAACGATTAACAAGCAAGGACGAATTAAAAAAATAAAGTCTAGGATCTAGGAGGAAACAATTATCCAGACTTATGATCAGGTGATCATAAATTTTCTTACATGGGGAGTTTGATGCAGGAGCATCTAGCTCAACATTATCAATGTATTCTAGTAGACATAGGGGGTCTTATGTTTCAAATAATTTGGTTTTGTAAGCATTGAATTAATGTAATTATTTAGTGTTTTGAGTGATTTTAATGAGAATAGGAATTAATTGAATACTGTGAGGCTTTATTGTAAATGTTCTCGAATGTAGGAGAACATGAGAGATTTAGGATAGTTGAGTGATGAGAGGATTGAGAATTAATTGTAAACCTCAAATTAGGAAGTAGTTCATGATTTTGTGGATTTGAGAGAATCCTTAGGGATGAGAAAGAGATTTTATGATTTTTTTGAGGGATTTAAGGATCTAAAACAGAAATTGATTTTAGAATCCCTTTGTATAAATGTAAGCCTAAAAGGCATGAAAAAGGATTGGAGAGGTTAGATAGGTAGATAGATAACTGATTGGGGTGTTTTGTAAGCCTACGGATAGATAATGAACACAGGCTACTGACGTTGAAAAATAGGCCTGTGTGAGACAGAGTAGTCTCGAATGTAATCTTTGCTTACATATATATATATATATATATATATATATATATAATATATATATATATATATATATATATATATATTATATATATATATAATATATATATTATATATATATATATATACATATATATATATAATATATATATATATAGATATACATACATACAGATTTTATGCCTTACTGTGTTAGAGTGTGTGAATCAAGTGTTTATGATTGATTATGGTTTGAACTGTATGTTCTGTAATAGAGAATTACAGACAGAGTCCTGAAGAATATGCAGAGGAGAGAACGATTTGGAGGGATTGTAAGGGATCATAGAATCCAATTGAAAAAGCAGAGTGAAACTCTAGAGAGAAGGAGCGAAGTGAGAATTCGTTGAGGAATCAAGCTCAAGAGGGAGTCGCGGTGAAAACAGTGAAGGAATCGAACCTTTTGAAGAGGAGTTAACCCATGGAAGATTTGAAGACTTAGCGTAAAAACTAAGCAAAAGGGAGAAGCATGAAGAGAAATATCGATGCTCAACAACCGTTGGATCTAGAATATCAACGGTCCAGATGATTTTGCTAAGGAGCAAGTGGAATATCGCATCGGCAGAGTAATCGTGTAGTTTTGGGACACAAGCAAAAACCTCGATTTACACTAAAAACGAGTGAAAAATTAGTCGGAATCAATTGCCGGACTTGAAATATTATGAAGGTTGGCCTAAACCCTTATCAGGTCCGGAAGTTTGACCAGATCAGTGATTTATAGGCGAAGAGTTCCGACCATAGAGGGGAGTGATAACAATAATGTGATGGCTCCTGGACCGTCAGATCGAGAGTCTAGATCGACGGCCTAGATCTAATCGCTAATCGCATTATTGGCGGTTTCAAGTGGAAGAGGTCGGTAAGCATATATGTGATATGCCAATAGCGATAAAGCTGATTGGCGATCAGAGGTGTGAGTAGTCGGAGGTCGAGGAAGCAGAGATCAGAGGAGTAGTGCAAAGGGAATGCAGACCTGACGGATCTATAGGGGTGAATATATAATATTTGAAATCCGCTAACCGTGTTCGGAGTGGATTTCCTGTGTATTCCATGTATTTGCGTTAAAGTGTTTTAAGTTTAAAACATATGTTAATGTTCCGATATCGCATATTGGAGCGGAAGGGGCTATGAAGACATGTATCTAATATGACTCATGGAGAACCCGCTGGACGATTGCTATAAAGGTACAACCTCGATAAATGTGCAGAGGTCGTACCAAGGTGAAAGGTATGTTTGTGCACATTTTCCTTTGTTAATGGGTTTTATAAGGAAAAACGTTGATAAAGCATTTATGCGATAAACATATATATTAACCAAGGTTTAAAGAGGAAAAGTTATATATATGTGATTAAGGGTTTTATAAATGTGGTGAGGTGGTTTCAAGTTCTGATAGAGAAGGTTAATGGAAGGCTTTAAATCAAAGTCATAAACGAAGGCTTGAGGACTAGTTTAAGTCCCGATAGGAGGTTTGGCGGGGTGATTGAGTTCCAATTCAAAGGAACTGTGGTTAAAAGGGCCTTAACCATTGATAGTTAAATATTTGACTCCTTAGGTGAGTTAAATTCCTAGGAAAATGGATTTATGCATATTTATATGCATACTCTGGGTATGTGCGGGGGTAACCCTGCATCATTCTTGCAGGAAACCAATACAACCATCTTAGAAAATATATCAATGATAATAAATACACAGTGATTAACATGATTGATAGAAGGAAGGCCAAACATATAGTCCATGGAGAGGGATTCCCAAGGTTGGCTAGGAGTAGGAAGAGGATTGTATAGGACTTGCTTCTTAATATTTGGTTTGGCGATGGCACGGGAATTGCAGGATATGATATATTTTCCAACATCCGGTTTAAGTTTTGGCCAATAAAAATACTTCTGCAATACTGCCACTGTTTTCTCCAAAGCAAAGTGTCATTCGACCTTATTGTAGTGTACCTCCCAAATTAGCTTGGCACGCTCACTTGAAGGAACATCAAGGTGCCTTGTGTAGCATAACGGTGTATCTTGGAGGTGGAAGTCTGGCATTTACTTTCCATCCATCAACATTTGGTATGTGGTGGTGAGTTTTGGATCTTTTTTGTATAGTTTTGGCCATCCATAAGTCTCATGCCCACAAGAGTTGAGAACAGTGGTCAATGCCATAATCAGGGTTGATTGAAGCAATATGAAACATTATTGTTGCTAACATTCTTGTGTTTAATGTTAAAATGGAATTGTTGTAGATATGTGTACCATTTATGATGGTGATTGTTCTGCAACTTCCCTTGTATCTACATAAACTAAAGAGGTCGGCGATCTATGTGAATGATTTCCTTCTTCCCCATAATATAATGTTTCCATTATTGGCAAGATTAGAAGATGGAATACATCTCCTTATCATAGGTGGGGTATTTCTAGATATTATCAGAGAGTGTTTCATTGTGATAAGCCACTAGATTCCCTTCTTGGGTGAGAACTACACCAATAGCATAGTCAGAGGCATTTGTCTCATTTTCAAATGGTTTTTGCAAGTATGGCAATGTGAGGACTGGTGCAGACGAAAAGGTGGTGTTTTAGCTCAATGAATGCCTTCTATTGTACATCATACCAAAACAAATTTCTTTCACTTTGCCCTTGGTAACTTAACTCAAATTCCAGGTGATATGAGAGAACCCCAACATGAACCTTCGATAGAAATTGTCAAGGCAAAAAAAATTGTGAACCTCTGTTAGAGTTGTTGAGACTAAATAATCCTAAATGACTTGGATCTTAGCTGGATCCACATGCATTCCTTATTCGTCAATTATGTAGCCCAGATATTAGACCTACTTCATGCCAAATGAGCATTTATCCAAGTTGACACATAGTTTGTGTTGTTGCAGGGTTTGAAGGACCTTCTAAATATGTTGCAAGTGCTCTGCCCAACTGTTACACAAAAATATCCTCACCTTGATTATTTGCAGTCGGTGTAGGCCTATCATCACCTATACCAGCTTCCTAAGCAAGTCTTAAACCTAAGCTCTTCAAAACAAGCTTGAGAAAAGAGAGAAAGACATCAAAAAGCAATGTAACTCTGGTTTCGCACTTTCTCTTACTTTTGCCTGCGGGCCTGCACCTTTTGTTCAAGTTATCTGCGTACTTATACGCTATGTATGTAAAGGGGAAGGTGCGTACCCCTGTAAAAGTCAAAAGGCGGAATCTTTATCTTAAAAAACTCATCTTGGGTTAATTCTAGAGTTTTCTAGAAGCATTTGTTACGTGGATTGTTTGCTCCAAGTGGTTCATGCATCCCATCATAGGAGGAACTAATCCCTTGTTGAGAGGAGCTATCCCTTTGAAGGAGGACTCTATCCCTTTGAAGGAGGAGCTGGTAACTGATCTCCATTGCACTATAAATTGAGGCATTGGGTCAGTGGCCAGGGAGGTTAGAAGCTGAACTTTTGAGGGTAAATGCTAGTGAAATCAAGACTTCCTATTTGAGCTTAAGAGGAGAGATCACATACCTTTTTGGCCCCATTAGGGAGTGAGTGAAGCTTGTCAAAGTAGAGGAGACTTCTTGTTGGACCCTGGAAGGAGCTTGTACAGCGTCAAGGCAAAGGTTGTAAGGTTCTTTTCTTTTGAATTAATACAATCAAGCTCATTTTTCTCAACAAGTATCTTATGCTATTTGTTTCATGGACTCCTTGACTTTCATGTTAAATATGTTTTATAATATTGGATATTCAGATGCTATTTAATTGTTTGCCTTGTTTGTGCTTGCAGGTTTGCGACGAAGGAACTTACTTGGATCAAAGGAGCAAAGGCATCTCTGAACTTGCGTTGGACATGAGGTAGGCTCTTAAACACATTTGTTTGCCATTATTTATAAAGCACATTTAGAGAAAGATAGTGTCTGGTTGGTTTGTTTGTCATTAGGTCTTCATTAGATTCTAGGAAGGTCTGTCTTGTCCGCAAGATCGACTGATTCCGCATGACACTAAGTCTACCCAAGACCAAACAACTCAAAATAAGTTCATCAAGTGAAGTTGATAAGATGGTGAAATCAATCCAAGATTTTAAAGAACCACAAATCTCGAATCATGAGTCGAAATTCGATGAAATTTCATTCAAAAAGTGAAAACAACTCGAAACAAAGCAAACCAAAATAGTTCAAAGGTGACAATAGCAAAATTCATATGGATGGCTCCATAATTTCAAAGAAATTAAGGGGAATTATTGAGGCCTCAACAATTTCTTAAAAGAAAATACAGGTATTGTCTGCAACAAACTGTAGCATAAATAAATATGTAATTTTTCTTAAGAAAATCTTGTTGCATCATACGTTATCTTCAGTTGAGGAAAAACAATCTTGAAAAAAAATACATTGAGAAAGAAACAATAGATATTATAAAACATCATAGAAGTTGGAATCAGTCTGACTACATATTCATTAATCTCCAAGGAAGATAAAGTATTACATTGATAGCCCCAAATTTTAAAAATCTCCAAACCTTTTTCATATGGTTCTCTTCTTCTTAAATAGTACATCAAAATTGGTTTCAGTTACGACATGTAATTGTCAAAACTCCAAACTATCGTAACTAATTTTTACTTAATGAATCTTTTTAAAATATTTACATGCAAATTTTTCTTGTAAACGACAAACCAGATAATTTCTAAAATACCAATTTGAATAAAAAAATGATCAAATGTAATGTTTCATGCACTCGATTCTGGTTCCACCGACTACATATATTATTACGAAATCATTTTTGCGCATTTCTGCATTATTGCTTTATATGGATATGGATGAGTAATCATTTCTTCACAAGCTAACTTCACATTGGAATACTTGTTATAATTTGGTTTAGCTACAAACAAGGTTTTCACTAACCATAGAAGATGGAACTCTTGTTGTAGATAGTTAACAAAATTTTGACCTTTCAAAGGTTCAAATGATCCATAAGCCTTGTCAGCTTTATTCTTTGCATTTGTTAAATCCTTTCCATATATCTCCTAGGAAAGCAACTTTCCCCGTTGATCCCAACAACTAGGCAATCGAACTCTTATTCTTTTATTAAATTTGTTGTTAAACAATGAGTCACCCTTTGGAACTTCCTTCTGTCGATTTGAGGCCTAAATTCAAAGCATATTTTTCTTGATTGCTTCCTTATTTCCATAATAATATATGTTTTGTCGATTATATCATGTGATTTGAGCTCATTTGTGTTGGACACCTAATCCGCTAAGAGTTATGGTGTGGAAGTTGAACAATTACTAGAGTCCAAGAGACCTTGGAATATAAAACCAATGGTTATAGGAATGTGTATAATTGTATATCTTTGTTAATAGAAATGAAATTCTAGTCTTATCTTTCATAGATGTCTATTAGTTTTGTGTATGTTTAACATGGTATCGAAGCGCGTGTTTTCCTGCCCTGCTCAAGTGTGAGGCACTTATTTTTGTGGCCTTTGTAGAACTGCACTCTCCTTATGGTTAGTTTTGTGCCTTTCTTTTTTAGCACTTGTAAGAACTAAGGTTGTTACCTTCGTCAAACCTAACCCTCTATCACTCAGATCTGTACCATATGTCAACCAGATTTGAGTTAGGTTTTAAAAGTCTAAAAAATAGCAAAAATGGATGAGTATTCTAAAGAAATGATTAACCTAGCATGTTTGCCTTCTTCATTGGAGCAAGTGTTATAGTCTTAGCATGATAGGAATAAGCTTGAATTACAAAATATCCTGAAATTCACCAGGAACAAGAAGCATACCCCAAATCCTTAAACGTTATATTGGATCCTGTCCTTGTCCCTTTCTGTTTGCAGCTATAAATCCTTTTGGAAACTCTCACACTCATCAAATTAGTCTCAGAATTTATATCTCTTGTCTGTTTCTTCACAAAGTCTCCATTCTCTCTAAAACATTCTCAACATCCAACACTTTCTCTCTAAGGAATTGTAACTGAATTTGCATGTGATTCTCATGTGTGTGCCCACTCGGACAACTCATGAAATTTTCTGGTATCTCTATGCAGCGGCTCTCTACGGGAATGAATGCTGTCATTGTTATTATATTTTCATTGATTTTGTGGATCTTTCTAGAATACCAGATGTTTGTTATAACTACAAATTAGTGAATATGAATTCAAGAACATAGTCGGACATTTGACATTGTTGGGAGATTCATGGGTGTATGCAGGAATCATATCGACCTGGTATCCAATGTAACGTGTTTATTGGTAATGTGTTTCCATCCTATCATATGTTGCTGGTAAATAAAACTTGGATATACATTCACTGCAACCACTCTTGGAGACTTTAATAGAAACAACCTCGATGTCACATGTAGTTTTGAGTCGGCATGTGCAACTATCAGGTATCTATTTGATTTAGTAGGTGTGGTTCATTGTGTGGCGAGCTAGTTGGGATGCCCCCTTTTTAACCTTTGTCCACTCTCGCTATTGGTGTAGTGTGATACCATAATTCTCAAGGGAATCATTTCATTCTCATAATGAGAGTGAGTGCATGGTTGGCATTTTCCAGCCACTAGGGCTGGAACAACGAGTTGCTTCTATGGTGATAAAGAGTTTGGCAATAAATAATGGTGATGAATATGAAGATAAGCAGTCAACATCTGCCACAAAATAGATGAACTTGTAGTGACCTGAGCATTGTCACCTGCGAGGCGTGTTAATTTTTGTGCTTCTCTGGCATTGTCGACGGTCCAAGATAAAAGAAGATAGTTATTAAAGAGGGCTTAGTGTCTTTGTTCCCTCAAGGTACAGGAAAATGAAAGGTTCTCCCAATATAAAGAAACCATTTCAATCTTCAAATACCTTATCAAGTACTCCACCGGAATCCTCCAAAGGAAAATTGTCCAACCCTCTAGCTCCCACTGCTAATGTCTCTATGCACTATCCATATGTAATATCCAGTTGTTTCTTTGTGTTGTCCCCGTGAGTAGTTCATGGTATATGCATTAGTTAAAACTCTTGTTAGTCACATGCATTGGTTGATGTTGACTATATATTCAAAAGCTTTGGTTGATGTTGGTTCTTCGAGCTCTTTGTTGACTGACTCTTACACAATTTGGTTATGTGACATATATGATATAATTCCACATATTGTGATTGTCTTATATATGTGGTGTAACCTTCATATATTGTGAATATATATATGTTGATAGAAATCTTCGTGACAATTCATTATCATGTGATGTTCTTCAATGGTGAGCTGAAATAAAACATTTAAATATTGTGTGTTGCGACCGACAATTTTATTGACAATGAAGAGTAATAACACAAATCGCTTAATATACTACTTTATTAGATGCTTGGATCTTTCTCCCTTTCATGATGTGTTGTGAATTCAAGTTGGTATTTACTTTCCTCATTATTTTGTGATTTATTGGTTATTGAAGGGTGGAAGTGCAAGATTTTTTTTGAAATCTTTAAATGGCTCAAATTAACAGTTTCTTATATTTATTAAGAACTCTAATTGTGTCTATTGCTGAAAGCAAAACTAAAATCAACAAGGATACTCTCTCTGATATTAGAACTTATTTGCAAATTGCACAAGAGAAAATAGAGTTTTTGAAGCTCAAATCACAACTACAACGAGATGAGTTACAACAATGTAAGCATCATTATGACCCTGTTTTTGTTCAGAACAATCCTTTGTTTGAGATTGAGACTGAATCCCATCGGCAACAGGAAATTACAGATGCAATACCCATTTTAGGAGCAGATGTGCATAAAGATGCAGAAATTTAGGTCCCACTTCTCAAGCCCATCATCAGACATTGGGAAGAGCTTAGCAGAAATAAGAAAAGAACGAGTCTTGGATATGACAAGGATGTGTCCTTTCATATTCCAAACTATACCAAGCCAATCAAATTTCAAAGTGTTGGGTCTCTTCATGGAAGTCCATCTTCACTTTTTTTCAAATATTTCTCCTCTTCCAAAGCAGCCACAGATTGTCAAATGCCAAAATTGTGATAGAGTTGTCCATTTGAAAGATCATTGTTTTGATCTTCAGCCATGTGAGAATTATGGTCAACACAATCATCATTCAAAAAATGTTTCAAAAACAAGGCTCCTACAAGAACAAAGATTCACCTTGGATGCATCACTTCTTGGAATTGGGCTTCAACAACCAAGAAGATATTTAAATCATACCACAGGATTTGTTATCAAATATTGAAAGTCTTGCAGTTGAGATATCTTCATATTCTCACCTTGTCTCTGATAGGGGGGAATTGATGGTCATCTACAAGTTTCAAAGATAAATCAAGTAAGCATGAGCGACAACCTGAACATGTTACCTCGGTTTACAGCCAGAGACAACCACACCCAAATTCAAAGTTTTAGCGAGAGACACAAAAGCCCTTGAGCATGAATATGGTTGGTGGTCTTCCTTAAACCACCGCAGGTTGAGACCTCCCTTTTTCAGGTTGATTTTCTCCCTTTTTTTCATAGGTTGAAGACCTCCCTTTTCAAGGTTGATGGTCTCCCTTTTCAAAGTAATAGGGAGGACTTCCTCTTGCAGAAGACTTCAACCTCTTGCTAGATTTGGAAGAGTTCTAAGAACTACACTAAGTGTTCCAATGTTGGTGGTCATCTTTAAACCACCACGGGTTGAGACCTCAAGTTCTCCCACCTTATATCTTCATTTGAGAGAGCACATTCAACAATTAGATGCCACTTTTGCATTACCACTCTATTCTTGGACTCGTATATACCCCTCCAGATTAAGCGAGGGAATGCCGGACACGTAATCCATTAAGGGTTATGGTTTGGAAATTGAATAGTCATTAGTGTCCAAGAGACCTTGGAATATGAAACCAACAGTCATAAGAATGTGTATAAATGTATATCTTTGTTAATAGAAATGCAATTCATGTCTTATATTTCATATTTGTCTATTATTTTTGTGTGCGTTTAACAATTTGTAGTCATATTAATTAGATATTTAATAATCTTCTTTGCCTTTATAATTTTACCCTTCAACTCCTACTTAGTCCTTTTTATGGCTGGATCCAATTTACCAAGCAAGGACTTGCGTTCTGCAATTATAACAATGTATTCCCAAATAGAGTGCATCTCTTGTACGATCTCATCCCAAACTATCCACTTTGTCTCTAAGAGGGAGACATTTCCTTTTAGTTTTACCTTTAATTTATTTATTTCTTCCTAGGTAGCTTTATTTTCACTTCTCAATCTAGTGTTCCTTAGATTTGCAATATTCAAGAGTCTACCTTTACAATTAAATCATTCATTCACTTCTACCAAGGCATTCTGTGTTTTAGTTAGTTCTACTTCATAAACCTTAAGATCTGATGAAGCCTTGGCCAACTATTTTGAAAGGTCCTAAGTATTTTGGACCACTGAAGTGGATGCAATGCGAACATGACTCTTGATGGATTCTTCTAAGTGTCGATTGTTTTCTTCTAACTTGTTGATTTCACTATTTCTTTGTATGAGTTATTGTAGCAATTGTTCTTTCTCTTTTTCCACTTGGAGGAGCTTTGTTGTCGACACATGTTTAGACGCTCGCATTTTTAACTTATTTCTTAAATATTGTGTTTATTTTTCTATATTTTGCAAAAGAACTTCAATGGCCTTTTTATATGTTGGGTCAATTCCCAATTTTATTACTAATTTCTTGTATTCTTCTAGCTGCATTTGCTTTGCCCTGGAATTAACCTTCTATTGCTTTAATTTATTATTCACTTTTTGAATTAACTTCTCCACTTAGTCATAGTCAAGGCACTTTTGTTGAGATTATTGTAGATTATTTCTTCATTCTGCTTATGCAAATTGATCTTATTTGTTCTTTTTCTTTTCCACTTAGAGGAGCGCTGTTGTCTTCACATGTTTAGATGTTGGCATTTTTAACTTATTTCTTAAAGATTGCATTTATTTTTCTATATTTTGCAAAAGAAATTCAATGGCCTCTTTATCTATTGGCTAAATTCCCAATTTTATTACTAATTTCTTGTATTCTTCTAGCTGCATTTGCTTTGCCCTCAAATTAACCTTCTCTTACTTTAAACGATTATTCACTTTTTGAAGTAACTTCTGCACTTTAGTTATAGTGAAGGAACTTTTGCTGAGATCATTGTAGATCATTTCTCGAGTCTACTTATGAAAATTGATCTTATTTCTTCTTTCTCTTTTTCCACTTGCAAGAGCTCTGTTGTCTACACATATTTAGACGCTGGAATTTTAAACTTATTTCTTAAAGGTTGCATTTATTTTTCTATATTTTGCAAAAGAACTTTAGTGTCCTCTCTATCGGGTCAATTCCCAATTTTATTAATAATTTCTTGTATTCTTCAGCTGCATTTGCTTTTCCCTAGAATTAATATTCTCTTGCTTTAATTGATTATTCACTTATTTAAGTAACTTCTCCACTTTAGTTATAGTCAAGGCACTTTTGTTGAGATCATTGTAGATCATTTCTTCAGTTTGCTTATGCAAATTGATCATATTTGGCAAAGGAATTTCTCTTATGGTTATGGACATATTCATGGTTTTGAAATCTAGACCTAGTGGGATAGTTTGAGCAGTAGGATGAATAAGTGACAACTTCAACTAATTTATTTATAGATCCACCACTGATAGCAGCCTGGTTTGATAATCCCGGGTTGATTGCACATATGGGTTTAATATATATATATATATATATATAATCTGCTTTACTGTTCTTCTCCCTTATTTGTTGGTATTCTTCTTGTAAAGCTTCTATTTCACGTGTTACTTTTCCAATAGATTGTTATACTATTTCAATGGAAGTTAAGGGAGGAATTGGCCATTCAGGATTTTCCAATTGCATTACAAAACTAGGCTCTTGTGAAGATAGCTCTCTCAATTAGACTTATGGAACTTCCGATTCAGATTCTTCATGTACTTTGGACCTCTTTTCTGGATGTTGATCTAGCATTTCAATGTTTGATTGCTTTGGAATTGATCTATTTAAACTTCTTTCCTTCAACAAAGGGGTCTCAATAGCATTTCTTCTTTATTAACCAATTTCATTTAAAGATTGTTCTTGCAAGAGCTGATCACCAGTATAATTATCTCGATTTGCCAATTTTTCTAACTTTGGTTCGCTATCGTGTATGTACGACCCTCAACCACCTTAAAGCATTTTTTTCGGGATGACATGGCGGGGATCATAACACCATATTTCTCCCTTTGTAAAATTCATGTCCTGCAACAAGATCTCTACCTGCTCTAGATCTTGTCTAGTGTTGACAATAAAAGGCCCCACTTCCTTCTCAAGTTTGAAATTAGATTCTTTGTGTCTGGAAACAAAGTGCGTTTGGTCCACATTTAAGCTCTGCCTTACAAATTCCAAAGAGAAATTTCTCATAGATGGAAAGACTGAGAGTCGGTAAGGTTGAATTTATGTGCCATATAGTTGGATCTATGCATAGTCTTCAAAAACAAACAAGCCCCCCATCTTCATATCAACATTGAGTTGCAAACGTTCTTTTACTTCAGGTAAATTTTTTGGGGGAGGTTGATCATGTAAGACAGTGAAGACAAGAAACATGAAAGAGGAGAGGAATTGGGGAAAACCTTGATTTTGTTCTTTTTTTCTCTAGTTACATTAGTCAAGTAAATGATTGTTTGAAGTTGTTTATGTGCATTCAACATGTTCAAATTCATATGGATAAATTTAGATGCATCTAGGTATAAGAACAAGTGAACTAGGTATGAAGCGTATTTGAAGTATCTGACATTCTGAAAATTCGTTGAAGTTGAAAGTTCATTGACTGAGCAAGATAAGTTGGGATGTCCAGAGTGATTCCAGGCTACCACATTAAGTTGAGAGAGCCAAGGGATTTTTCATTTACTATTTCACCGTTATCATCCCCAAGAACAAATAAAATGGTAGATAGGATTTGTTGAGCGACTTCAAAGAATGTAGCTAAAGGGTAATGCGTAATTGGCTAAGGAGTTGGGGTCTTTGAGGGTAGTATAAGTCCGAACAATTTTTCTTTGTCATTTTGGTGCAAGATCTATAAGCTTGGACCAATGTTTTGTTAGTAAACTATTAGGTTTCTTAGTGATAGGGAATTAAAAACCATTTCGAATCAAATTTGAGGTGACTTGAAAAATATTATTACCCTTTCTATAAGTTACAAAACCCTTATAAGGAACGAAAGCAATTCCCAACCAACAAATTTAAGAAAATTGCAATCAACATGGACAATCATATGACATAACCCTAATTGGACAAAGTGAAAAAGGTTGTTTGACTCATTGAAGTTGTTCAAAACTTCTTAGCGAACAACTATAGGGTCAAGTGAACAACGAGAATCATAGATGTCCAATTCTCAGTGAATTAAAGGAATATTATGGGAATTTTATGAATCACTAAGCTATTATTTATTTATTTATTTTTTTTTCTTCGCTTAATCATTTTAAGACACACAAAAGACTCAAGATCAAAAGAGACAAGAGATTAATGATACTCGGTAAAATTGCAGAGTTGTAGCTGAATTAGAAGACTGAGATGGCACTGGGGATGACGCGGCAGCTGAAGCTGGTGGTTGGGCCAACATTCAACCGCATGAACATAATTCTCTAGTCCCCTTCGACGTAAAACCCTTTTTGCATTTGAAATTTTGGTGATACATCAAATTTTGATCGTTTAGTTGGAGGATGTCTCGCCAGCACGGAACTGACGTGGGGTGCCACCTCATTGTCTAATGTGCGAGGTCACATGGATGGCTATTGATGTGGCAGGCTTGCTTGACATTACCCGCTTGCTTGATGGGCTCACTTGCCTATATTCTATGAACTTTTTGGAATTCACAAGAACATGTAGAAGACATGATTTGATGCTTCTTGTAATATACAAAGTTTTATTACGAAACACTTTTTTGCCTTATAGAGAGAACAATGAAATGAGTAATTGCACATAGGAAGTTATGAGCACACACAAATTTCCAAAACCATTGTAATAAACCAGAATAGAGGATTTATTAGTTCTTGAATAACATTATACAAATAAAGTTGGTTATGAATTTGCAATACATTTCAATCCATTACCATTATTTGTGTTTCAATCCATCATTCACAAATAGATACACAATTTTACGTGGTGACAAAAGTTTAGCCAATATTATAATATGTTTGGTAGGTAATAAAATGAAGTAATGGGATAATTTCTTTATATATGATGAATCATCTTTTAATGATATGGGTTGATAGGATTATCATCTTTTGATTTTTATATAGAATGTGTCTATATAAAATTATAGATTTGGTAGGTTTTTTAGGTACATG
Source organism: Pinus taeda (assembly GCA_000404065.3). NCBI lineage: Eukaryota > Viridiplantae > Streptophyta > Pinopsida > Pinales > Pinaceae > Pinus > Pinus taeda. The sequence goes on from APFE031209446.1 coordinate 93,954, forward strand.
TTTTCCAGAAAAAGAAGCGAGAGAAATCCATGCATTGGATTAAGAGAATTTAAGATACAAGAAGTCGATAAAAATGAGAACCACAAATATGAGGAGAAAATTTAAAATATTTTAAGATCACAGCAAGATAGACTCTTTCGAAAAGTGTAGATAACGATTAACACATCATCGCACTCCACAAAAACTTGAACATGTCCTTCATTTCATTGTCGCCTGCGATTATATAGGTCTCAATTTCAAATATAGATTAACACACAACATGAGTTGCTTATCAATGTTTAAAATGTCTTAAATAACAAAGGATGTCATGGTAATAACATAATTTAATTGGTAGTTATTCTTATTGAAGATATTATTTTTACCATAAAGCTTTTTATAATAGTAAAACTTTATTATTATGTTATAATAGTTGTCATTCCCAATGATATAAAAATGTTTTTGTTTCATTAAAAAATTATTTTACTTTAAGATTAATAACATTTATATTTTATTATAAATTTCGAAAATATTCCAAATGAAAGATTTCATACATTGTTATTTTAACTAAATGACAATGAAGAATAACTTGCATTCTAGGTAGTATTCAATTAACTATACTACTAAATTTACAACTAAAACTAAGTTTTATTACTGGTTAAAAAAAACTCTCTACATTATTCTAGTTTTAATAAAACATTTACATATATGAACATGGCATTGTGGAAGAAATGTAATCCACTTCTAACATCATCACTCCATCAAGCAAGTATGTCCAAATTTCTTACATGCATGTGAAAGTGTATTTTTTAAAATGACAATGATAAAATTTAGGGCTTGAGTAGACTTATTTATAATCTATATATAATGGACAGTCGAGTTCAATTATAAATAGACATGGATGATTTAATTACACGACCCCTCCTCTCCCCTTCCCTCCCCTCCCACGCTTCTATGTATAAGGTTCCTTTTGTATAATTTGTAAGCCTAAGGGAATCGAGAGTACATAGGGAGAGATTGGAGAGCAGAGTAAAGAGGAGTAAGTGTGAAGGCCAAATATGGCCAAAAGGGACTAATTCAATGTATATTAGGTCAAGATGGGCTTATAAAAATTATTTGTTAATAAGAGAGCATTTTGGTTCAAATGATTGAGCAATTTTAACACCTTTGTTCATTGTTGAAAATACTCTCTATTTATATTATTCTTGTAATTTGCATTGAACATGAGATTGATGTAGGTTAGGCGAGATTAAAGCTCGAAAGAGAGGGAAATTAGAGGATGTGTGTAGGAATCGAGTGTATAAAGTCGAAAATATTTCTCATAGCTTCAAGTTCCTTTCAATGTTCTAGACTGTGTTTCTTTTGAGTCAGACCAATCCACTATCAAATTATAGAAAAGAGAGAACCATCAATTCCTCACATTTCAAGAAACTAAGTTGTTTTCTCAACTTGCATACTTTTAGACAATGTCACGTGGTTCGAGTTCGAGTTTGAGTTCGGGTTCGATAATGATTAGGTTCAGTTTGAGTTCACAATTTTTTATGAGGTTCGCCGTTAGGTTCGTGTGTGTGTGTTATATAATATTTATATATTATATATATATATATAATATTCCCAAGTAATTGTAGGATAAAATAATAAGAAATCAACATCAATAAACATCAAAAATGCTATCACGACCATGGAAAATGCAAGGATAAATTACAAGCTTGAGTTGTGACATGAGGTTATGAGTTTTGATCTATGGACTTGATCAATGGCTATGAGGTTTGATGAGGTTCGCCGAACTTTAATTTTTTTTAAGGTTCGCTAAAATTTGAACTTCAAGGTTAAAGTTCGACGAACCTTATGACATAGCTTTTAGATAACCCTTCCCCATTATGCTTAATATTTTCTAGGAGAAAAGGATGATTTTAGCCCTTTATAGTGCATTCTATTAAATTTTGTAACTATGGTTAGTTTTAATAATGTATATTTTGGCCCTTGATGTATATATATTGACATTGTAAAGCATGTTGTTCATGCTAGAGTCAAAATAAAATCATATTTTGAGTTATGTCCCATTCGAAATTTTAAAGAAGAAAATTTGAATTTGAAAATTTGGAAATTTGGCTCCAAAGTTAGTCAAGTCGACCTCCCTCCAAGTCAAGTAGGCCTAGGCAGAGTCACACCCATTCAACCCAACCAATTCACTATATAAAGGTAGCTTGACCTCCTCCTTAGGGCAGCAATTCACATCTCTCTCAATAAGTATTTTTTGGGCAAGCAAGCAAAGGAAAAGAAAGACAAGGAGGACAAAAAGAAGGACAAATTCATCTCTTCTCTCTTTCTTTCTAGCTCACACGTGTGAAAATAATCTTTCTCTCCAGCTCACACTTTTTTTGGGCAGTTTTTGTTGCAAGGGTCGAAATTTCAAGGCAATTACAAGGGGCCGAAATTATGGGTTTCTATGTAGAACAAGGGGGCCTAAATACAACCTAGAGCAGATCAGAATGCAAAGTTGTTGGATCAGATTGGAAGGATTGAATTGGAGGGTTTAACCATAGATTTGTTGAAGGTCAATTTGACTTAATTGATTACTAGAAGGTCTAGGTGTGTCTCTTATTGAACAAACATATTTCTCTATTGAAAAGGTTGTTGGGTTTTCCCCCTAGTTATTATCTTTTCCCAAGGTAAATCTTGTGATCTCTTTGTGCATTGTGATCTCTATTTTTCTACTATTCTTGTAAGGTTGATTTATGAAGTATAATTGCTTAATGATATATTGGAAAATCTAAAAGAAGATCAACATCATTAGAGGTAATTGTCAGTTTTATGAAATATTGTGCTAGTACCTATTGCAATTGAAAAATTAACATGGTATCAGAGCCTTGGTGAAGGAAGGAACATTGAGACCACTCTAAAGGAAAAACCATACATTGAAAGTATTATTGTTGATTCATTCTTGGTTATCTACATTCATGTATTCCTTTATGAAATCATAGAATGAGCCAGAAGGGGCTTCAAATTTCGGAGCTTGGAAAACTAGGTTTGATCTTATTCTTGTGAGGAACAAGCTTTTGGTTATTATGACTAGGAAGGTCGTAGAAACAATAGATATTGCAGGAAAAGAGAAGTTCAAGGAGGATGACATCACTTCCATGAATATTTTTGTGGATTCCATTAGAGAGCATTTGATATCCTATATTGCAAATCTTGACACCTCCATGAATATGTATGATTCCCTAACTAATCTATTTACTATCAAAAACATTGGTTAAGCCATGAGCTTGAAGGATGAGCTTAGTGATATAATAATGACAAGTGATGACACTGTGGCTTCATATTTTGAAATAATCTCTCAAATAAGAGACCAAATTCATGAAATTTTCTCCGAGAAGGAACTTGTGACAACACTCAATGGGCTACCTAAATCATGGGATGCATTTGTAGCAAGTATAAGTAGAAGGAAGGAAGCTCCCTCGTTTAAAGAATTATGGACCTCTTACGCTCGAGAAGAATCAACACTTATATCAAGAGATAGAAAGGAAGAAGCTTCTCAAGAATTTGCAGCTCAATTCAAGAAGAAAAATGGAGGAAAGAATAAATTTGGCTTCCAGAATAAAAAAAAAAAAAAGAGAAAAGGAAAACAAAATGCTTATGTAGCTAACATTGATGGTGAACATCCAAATAAGTCTAGAGGTGATAAATAATTCGTTTAATTTTATGCTCTAACAAGTTTTGTTGCAGATGATGATGATATGTGGCTTGTGAATAAAGGTTCTTTAGGACATATGATAATAAATCATGGAAATACCATTGGCATGATGGAAAGAATATTTTCTCAAATGGTAGAGCTTGGAGACAACCACAACTATGAAGTCAAAGGAGTTGGAAAGGCATCTATTGAGTTGTAATCTACTAACAATGTCCATCTCAACAATGTTCTATTTGTACCAAGTTTTAAAAATAACTTATTCTCTATTTCATGTTTGGAAGATAAAGGAGATCTAGTACCATTTATGGATGGAAAAGGATGGAAAAGTACTTGTATGACACAAGGGGTCTAGTATAGATGATGCTAGAGTTATTGGAATTAGTGAAGGAAGATTGTATAAGCTTGTGGGTCAACTTGCTCAAGCTCTAGTACATGATGAAATTATTCCATGTGAACTATGCCATAGGAGATATGTTCACATTCATTATAGAGCATTGCCTGAGTTGAATCAAATAGTTTTGGTGTTCTTGAATTGCAGATAGACCATAAAGGTGTATGTAAGGGTTATGCACTTTAGAAATAATATCAAGAAGCCATTTCGAAGCAGTGAAAATAGATCTAAAGAAGTTTTGGATTTGATGCAATCTCGTGTATTGGGTCCTATGCCTATGAAATAGCTTGGAGGCTCATTACATTATCTAACTTTATTGATGACTTCTCTCGTAAGAAGTGGATCTATCTCATGAAGAACAAGGATGAAGTCTTCACCAAGTTTCAAGAATTCAAAGTTGACGCAGAGAACCTGATAGATAAGAAGATCAATATATTAAGATCTAACGATGGAGGAGCATAAACCTCAAAAGAACTTGTTTCTTTCTATAAGAAATTTGGTATTAAGAGGGAGCTCATTATTCCTTATATTCCTCAACAAAATGGTGTGGCAAAAAGAAAGAATGGGTTCATTAAAGAATTTGCTATGGTTATGATGCATGATCAAGAATTTTCCATGTTCTTAGGGGGAGAAGCATCGTTAACAACTGTGTACATTTAGAATAGAAGTCCTCATTGAATACGGAAAGATATGACCCTTAAAGAATCGTTCACTGGACAAAACCTAGAGGATGGGCCTATGAGAATATTTGGTTTCCTTGTTTGCATCCATATTCCTAATGATAAGAGGAAGAAGCTAGAACATTTGAGAAATAAAGGAATATTTGTTGGTTACAGTGTATCATCAAAGGGCTACAAAATCTACATTGTATAGTAGTGATAGATTGAGTTCAACCGGGATGTCACATTTGAAGAGAAAGTTGCATATTGGAAGTCTAAGGAAGATTCCATGGATTCATACGATGAAGTAAAGCATGCGACTTATATGGAAGAATATTTAAGTTCTACAAAATGTCCTAAAGAGCCAGAAGGGCCTTGTGAACCAGTTTTTGTTTTTGAAATAAAAAAGAGACCAGCATGGCTTAGATCTAATTTGGAAGAAGCAGAAGGACATGTAGCTCCAAATGGCACATCCAAAGACAGTAAGAAACCTAAATGTTTTTCTAGTTATGCAACTCTTATAACTAACCTCATTGATGCATAACCTTCCACTTATGAAGAAGCAACTAGCCAACAAGTGTAGAAGGCATGGATGAATAATACCAATCCATCATGAAGAATGATGTCTGGAATATTGTTTCGAGACGTGAAGGGAAGTAACTGGTGACTTACAAGTGGATATACGATACCACGCATGTTTTAGATGGAAGTAGTGGCAAATACAAGGCACAATTTGTGGCTAGAGGGTTCTCCCATAAAGAGGAAGAAGACTATGAGAAAACCTGTACTCCAGTTGCTAAGTACACCTCCATTGGATCTATTATTTCTCTGCTTCTTTGTTGGGATGAAATTTCCACAAGATGGATGTAAGATTGCTTTCCTCAATGGTTTAATCAAGGAAGAGGTGTATATAGAGTGTTGAGAAATCATTTTGATTATAAATTAGTGTGGATTTCTCTTCTTTGATAATTGCTTGTGAATGTTGTTAGCTTCTTATTATTGTTTATTATGTCTTGTCCATCAAAAAATTACCAAGCGTACAAAACATGAAGATCACAATAATATAAAGAACACAAGACATAGGCTCCAAGCCAGGGAAAAACCCCTCCAAGGGCAAAACTGAAAAGCAATCTCTTCTTATAGAATCATATAAAAGTGAGATATTCAAGACCCATGCTCATATAAAGACTCCAATCCTCAAGATTCCAAATCAAGCCCTCCTTCCACAGAAAATCCATCAACAACAAGAGACTAACAACATGTACAACAATAAGAATAATAATTCAAGAAGAGATGTGTCAAGGCAAAAATTCCACAAATACAAGCCCTTATTTTTCTTGTCAACTTTATAATTTGGCTGTAACATCCTCCTCCCATATCTACCCAAGTAACCAGCCAACCAGGATAAACATGTGACGAGAACCTACTATGATATGACTCGAACTCCTAGGTATCCTTAAGGAAGTGCAATTGACGGAAACCCATCAAACATACCTTCCACATCAATAACAACACTCCTAAAAGCCATCCCAACCACACAGGTATCATGCCCCTGGTCCCACTAATTTTTTAATCTATTAAACCTCTTGACACTCCCATAAGCCTACATGCCTACGTCCAGGGACTATTTCCAGTAGATTTGTGCTAAAGTTCGTGGGATTTAAGGCACTTTTCAAGCCTAGAATTTCGGCCACTGCCCAAAACTTGTTGTAACGTCTGAAATCCATTAAAGACATGAGGATAAGACTAATAAACCAAAAAATACCTCCAGGACTAGGCCTGACCATCCCCAACCGGGACTGATATTCTATCAATTGTCATCAATGCAATCTACAGGTCTAGGATACAAGACAGAGCATGAATGACTAAAAACTCTTACGATACATGACAAGAAGGATCACCACCTTCTCCCTTGAACTGTTATGACATCAATTAGGTCTTGCATCCATTATCCTTTCAGTTATAAGTAAATACATGAGATAAGCATGACAATAACCAACATTAAACCATGAAAATAACAATGAGATATCAGCCATTAAATCCACATATTAATAAGTACAAAAGTAAAAGAACTTAGCTTTTATTAAACATAGGCAAATCTGACCAGGTTCGGGACTTCCACGTACCACCTGATTATAGACATGGCTGACCCAAATATTTCTTTCAACCAGTCACCCTGTGGCATATTCTAAGCATGAATGTGGGATCTCATGGATAAACCAATCCAAAAAAAACCAAGGGAATCCAGAGGTTAAACCACCTCCACCCTCACCAAACCGTGATCGAACCAAAACCGATGCTTCGATCACAAAACCAAACCAAACTTGGAATGCCATCTGGAATCCATCACTATCATTGAGAAATTTTCTATTTTCTTGTCTCTCAGGCTTTACCGCAATCCAATCCTAGATCACTAGGCCCTAAACCAAGACACCTCCCTCAAGCTTTACCATGTATCCCACCAAAATTGGTCAAGGTATTCCTAGACCTTTGGGAATGAACCTTGAGGCCACCTTCGCCCCGGATTCTGAAATCCATCCGACAATTCCAAAGCTCAAAATCGAGATCAACATCCCAATACACCATGACATCTGGTAAAAGGCAAGGCTAGGTTGAAAACCACTATCATAACTCGACAAAACCATGCCACCGATAGAAAGAGAACCATACACCAACATGCAAAGCCATGCATGTCAAAATCGGTTAGGAAATCACGCATGCAATATGTTATATGCAAGTATTCCTGTTGAAACTACTTGATCCTTCTCTTCCTTGCTTGATTCTTGTTTTCCTTCCTTTCCATTTGCTTGCTTTTCCTTCCTTTCTCCAAAGTTAGAGTGCTCCAAGAAAACTCTAAGTGTCCAAGAGTTTGAGAGAGAGAGAATAATGAGAGAGCTCCAAAACTTAATTGACAAAAGTTTACAAACTGATCCTTAGAAGCCTTTTTATTAGTGAGACCTCTATTTTATTCATTTTCCATTATTTTCCTTCAAATTCCTCCTCACATGCAACCTGTGACCTTTACCTTGATTTTCTCCTATTTTCCTTTATTTTCATAAATAAATGTGCCAAAAATTCCTTTTTTCCTTTGTAATGCCTTTGCCTTTGCCAATTTCCTTTAGCCATAAACACATCTAGTGATGCCCACTAGGATATCTTTGCCCAACATTGAGCTTGGAATAAGTGTTCCTTAACTGTGGTCTTATTTTGCCTCTTATTAACTTTTATTACATGAATTTTTCACCAAGGATGTTACAGAACCCTCCCTCTTGGGGAACACCGTCCTCGGTGTTAAACCACACCAAGACCTCAGCAAAACCGCTGAAAAGCAAACATACTGCCCATGGAGCTTTATAACTTAGCTCGTTGCAGTATTTATAATGAATGATGCTCAAAAGAAAAACATCATGACAACATGACAAGATAACAACCATACCACTCGTTGGAGATTTATAACTTATCTCATGGCGGTAATTACATAAATATACATATGTACATATACAAAACATCAACAAAACATATGACAAACATATACCAAACATCAAACCAAAACTTATTTGCCTCAATTGAGCAAACAATTATGGATACATGGCCGGCATCTGATCCGCTATCTCCCATGTAGGTTCTTCGGGCCCAAAGTGCTTCCACTGCACTTTAACTTTCTCTATGGATCTATTCCTGAGCATGAGATTCTTTCACTACAATATGCACTGAGGCTCCGACTGGAACTCTCCTTCTTGCTCCATCTGCAATACAAACCAATCAATAACATGATCAACATCCTTTATATACCTTTTAAGCAATGAAACATGGAAAACATCATGGAATTTCACTATTAGAAGTAGTGCAAGTCGATAGCCCACTGGTCCAATCCTCTCAAGGATCTCAAAGGACCCACTATACCATGGCGCCAACTTGGCACATGATCTAATCCTCAAAGAGCTCTTCTTGGGCTTGATCCGTAAATACACATGCTCCCCAACTTGAAACTCCTTGAATGCCCTGTGTTGCTCTGCATAGCTCTTCTATCTATCATGTGTTGCCTTTAGATTCTTCTTTATGACCTTCATTCCTTGTTCCATATCTTCCAATATATTTGGTCCAATAAGTACCCTCTTCACTGGATCACTCCAGCTGATGGGAGTATTACAACTCTGCCCATACAATGCCTCAAAAGGACTCATCCTCAATGACTCCTGATAACCATTGTTGTATGCGAACTCAACTAATGGAAGATATTCCTCCCACCTCCTTTGCTAGTGCATCACATACATCCTCAACATATCCTCTAAGATCCTGTTGACCCTCTTTGCTTGTCCACCTGTCTATGGATGATAAGTTATACTTAAGGCCAACTCTGTACCTAAGCCTGCAAATAGTTCCTTCCAAAACTTGGAAGTGAACTTCACATCCCTATCTAACACAATATTCTTTGGAAAACCATGTAATATCACTATCTCTCAAATGAAAACATGTCCCACCTCATTGGCTAAATATGTAGTCTTCACTAGAATGAACTGAGCTACCTTGCTCAACATGTCGACCATGACCATAATAGAATCATGTCGTCTCACTACCGTCAGAAGACCTCTAATAAATCCATGGAAATGACCTCTCATTTCTATTTCAGAATCGCAATAGGTTGTAGTAGACCACTTGGACGTTTACATTCTTCGTTCACCTGCTGACAATCCCAACAACTAGACACAAACTATGCTACTTCCTTCTCCAAATTCAGCCAATAGTAGAACTTCTTCACCGCCGTCAACGTCTTCTGATATCCTGGGTGACCTGAGTATGGCTTGATTTGAAACTCCCTCAAGATAAGATTCTTGAGCTCACTGCAATTCGACACATAGATCCTATCCCTGAATCTCACCAAACCATCTGTTGTGAGACGATAATCTTCATCCTGATCACCTATACCCATACTTTGTTGTAACCTGTGCATAATCTCCATATACTTGTCATCCCATTGTCCTGCCTACAAGATCCTATCCTGTAAATTTGTCCCATAAGAGCTCATACTTGTTATATGATTCACCTGTACCTTCTTGCTAAGAGCATCTACAACCCGGTTATTCTTTCCCTTAATGTATCTGATATCGAATTCAAACTCACTAAGGGTAGCCAACCATCTAGCTTGCCTGACATTTATTTTTGGTTGGTCAACAAATATCTCAACTCACTATGATCGCTCATCAATACAAACCTCCTGCTAAGAAGATAGTACCTCCACATCTTCAATGCATGTATGATCGCTGCTAGCTCAAGATCATGCATCAGATAGTTCTGCTTGTGCTCATTCAATTTCTATGACTCATAGTACACTACCTTTCCTTCTTGCATGAGAACTCCACTAAGTCCTCTCTTGCAACCATTTGTACACACTACAAACTCCTTGTCCAGATATGCAATCTTTAGTACTAGTGTAGGTGTCAACAACTGCTTGAGCTGCTCAAAACTAGCTGCACATTCTTCTGTCCATTTGAACTTCTTACCTTTCCTCCACAATGATGTGATAGGATATGTAATGCGTGAGAAGTTCCCAATGAACAACCTGTAGTAACCTACCAATCCCATGACTGATCTCACCTCATCCAAATTTTTAGGAGTTGCTCACTCCATGATGGCCCTTATCTTTTTCGGATCTACTGCTATGCCTTCCTTGGAAACAACATGTCCCAAGTAATGCACTTTTGTCTGAAATAAGCTTCACTTACTAAGCTTATCATACAACAGATGCTCTCTTAGTAATATTAACACTGCTTCTAAATACTCGACAAGTTCTTCCTCAATCCTGGAGTATATTAAGATGTCATCAATGAATACAATAACAAACTTGTCCAGATAAGGACGCAACACACTATTCATCAACCACATAAATGTAGCTAGAGAATTAGTTAAACCGAATGGAACTACAACAAACTCATAATGCCCATACCTAGTCCTGATGCAGTCTTGTAGATATCATCTACCATGATGCGTACCTAATGGTATCCTGATCTCAAGTCGATCTTAGAGAACATTGATTCCCCCTTCAACAGATCAAACAAATCATCAATCCTTGGCAATGGGTAGCCATTCTTGATCGTTACCTTGTTCAACTACCTGTAATCAATGCACAATTTGAGAGTACCATCTTTCTTCTTTACGAATAACATTATTGCACCCTAAGGTGATACACTTGGCCTAATGTATCCCTTGTCAAGCATCTCCTTTAACTACAATTTCAACTCTACTAGCTCTGGGGTACTCATCCTATAAGGTTCCTTCGATGCTAGTGTTGCCCCTGGCACCAACTCAATAGAAAAATATACTTCCCTACAAGGAGGTAACTCTGGAATCTCTACTAGAAGCACATCCTCATACTGCTGCAATACATGGTACCTCTTGAAGATTTCTACATCCGCAACATCTTTTCCCTTGTCACTAGATATATGCGCTGCAAACATCACACAACCTTTTCTGCAACTATGCTTAGCCTGCATAGTGGTAACCATCCTCACTTATGTAGGCTTATTATTTCCCTGCAAAATTCTCTTTTCCCCAATATCATTCACACACTCAATGGCCTTGTCAAAGCACCACTTTGGTCCTATGAAGGTATTTTCAATCCATACCCAAAAGCATACTATATGATCCCAATGGTAGTACATTCAAATGTGTCGTTGTTAGCATACCATTTAGCTCAAATGCACAAGATCTTACCTAATGGTGAACTCTCTTCTTTGTACCTGTAGCCAACTATATGAACCAAGATTTTGCACGCACTTCTTTTCTCAAACCACACTTATCCACCAGGTCAGGATTAATATAACTATAGTTAGATCCAACATCAATCAAAATAGAAACAAGTTAATCACAAAGCTTACCATCCATCTCAATAATAGATGTCTGATGATCCGCCTGCTTATTGTCCATAGTTGCATAAATGCAAGGAATGTTATGACCAACATCACCAACTGTATACGCCTGTTGAGCACTATAGATCTGGGTTCTACCACCCTCATACTATGGACAATCCCTCTTACAAAGATCCTTGCTACATATGCAACACTGCAATGGTGCTCTACCATCACCTCTAGTCCATTGTTATCCATGTCCCTTCTCAGTTGTATTGAACTTCTTGTAAGGGACTACATTTTCTTTCTCACTTGTATCTTTAGATATTTCTCGCGTTGGTGGCCATTTTCCTTTAGCTTTCTCATTTCCTTTCAAGTCACGCTTAAGCTCAACTTTGTGCTTCGATTGCTCATAACAATGTTTCAGTTTTTGGATGGCCTCCTCCAGCGATATAGGCTCATCAAACTCAATTTGTTCTTTGTATGTTACTAGTAGTCCACTGATGAATCTCTGAACCTTGGCCTTCTCCTCCTTGAGGTAAGGCACATATCTCAACAGCTCCAAGAACTTGCTAGAGTACTCGTCATCTGTCATGGAACCCATCCATAACTCATAAAACTCCTTAGCTCTATCATCATAGTACCTTTCCGACAAATACTTCTTCTTGAAGAGCCTCTCAAACTCATGCCAAGTCAATTCATCCTCATAAATACCTTTAACATACTTCACATCTTCCCACCAAATATTTTCTTTACCTTTGAGACTAAAAGTGGTTATCCTTTCTTTCATGTTTACTAAATAATCATGCAATCTAAAGAACTTCCTCATACCAAGAAACCATGCCTCTGCATCCTGTGATTTCTTCTTGTCTCCATTAAATGTAGGTGTATTTTCTTTATTAAATTCATCGAGAAAGTATCCCCTATCACTTCTCCTGTAAGGATGATAATGATGACGATCATGATGCCTGTCAGAACCAGAACTAGAATAGTACCTATGTCTATCACCCCTCTTATCCGGAGTATCCAAGGACATGCCATCTCTGATCGTGTCACCTCTATTTGACCAATGAACACCATGAGGCATGCTACCATATGCCCCATTAGTTTTGTCCTACTGCTCATGGCTGATCTGAAGTGGTCCCCATCGTTGCAACTCTGACAAACTATGAAGGAGTATTGCATTAACTTATGCTTGTTTCTCTTGTGCCCGCATGATTTTATCATTATCCACCTTAAAAATCCTTATTTCTTCCATCAAGCTTCTCAATGTGTCTACTAAATCATATCAATGTCTAACACCACGTTGCTCATCTGATTCATGGGGAGACTCTTTGTAGCCTACCATCTTGCTATCCATTTTGATCTCTTTCCTGCAAGGCATACTATGTCAACTAAACCAAATCACAATAAATCAACGTACCTTAGTATACTTCGGGGAGGATACCTTGTCTGCAAGATCAATAAATCAGTGTGATATATGTACAATATAATCATCACACCATATAGAATATAACACATAGGCATGTAACCATATGTCCATCATTCTAGCTAGAGTCTAGTCATCAATGCATGACCATATCAACTATACATACTATGACCTCATGCATGACAACAACAACCATATCATTGTACATTGCAGTACACAAGTATAACCAACATGTAACCAATCATACAACCATGACGACATACTTCACACAACAACATCTTCCTTCACATGGTCACGTCACTATAACCATGACTGACACCATGCATATGCCACAAGCACATAGATAAAAAAGGATGATTGACACATGTGCCACTGACATGAATGCATGACCATCACATAACCCATCTAGTCTGAGGGGTGAACCATGCTTTGATACCACTCTCTAACACCCTCCTCCTATATCTAGCCAATTAACCGTCCAACCGAGGTGAACATGTGACTAGAGGCTAATATGATATGATTCAACCTCTTAGGTATCCTTAAGGAAGTGGAATCAATGGAAACCCATCAAACATACCTTCCACATCAGCAACAACACTCCCAGGAGCCATCCTAACCACACAAGTATCATACTCTTGGGTCTCACTGATTTTTTAAGTTATTAAACTTCTCGACACTCCCATGCTATGGGCATGCCAGCATCCAAAGAGATTTGAACACTCCCAAAAGCCTACATGCTTGCATCCAGGGACTATTTCCAACATACCTGTGCCAAAGTCTGTGAGATTTAAGGAACTTTTCAAGCCCATAATTCCAGCCACTGCCCAAAACTTGTTGTAACTTCCGTAATCCATTAAACACATGATCATAAAACTAATAAACGAAAAAATACCTTTGAGACTAGGCCTGACCATCCCCAACCGGGACTGACATTTTGCCAACACTTGGCATTAAGTCTAGGATACAAGATAGAGCATGAATGACTGAAAACTCTTACGAGACATGACAAGAAGGATCACCACCTTCTTCCTTGAAATGTTATGACATCAATTAGGTCTTTCATCTATTATCATTTCAGTTACAGTTAAATACATGAAATAACCATGACAATAGCAATTCATATAACCATGCTTATAACCAGCATTAAACCATGAAAATAATAGTGAGATATCAACCATTAAATCCACAAATTAATAAGTACAAAAGCAAGAGAACTTAGCTTCTATTAAACATAGGCAAACCTGACAAGGTTTGGGACTTCCACGTACCACCCGACCGTAGACATGGCTGAACCAAATATTTCTTTTAGCCAGTCACCCCTGTGTCATATTCCAATCATGAATGTGGGATCTCATGGATAAACCAAACCAAAAGCAACCAAGGGAATCTAGAGGTTAAACCACCTGCACCCTCACCAAACCATGATCACACCAAAACCGTTGCTCCGATAAAAAATTGAACCGAACTTGGAATGCCATCTGGAATCCATCACTAAACTTGAGGAATTTTCCGTCTCCTTGTCTCTTAGGATTTGCTGTAATCCAATCCCGGATCACTAGTCCCTAACCCAAGACACCTCCCTCAGGGTTTACCATGTATCCCACCAAAACCAGTCAAGGGACTCCTAGGCCTTTGGGAATGAACATTGAGACCACCTCCGCCTTGGATTCCAAAATCCATCTTGCAATTTGAAAGCTAAAAATTGAGATCAATATCCCAACACACCATGGCATTCGGAAAAAGGCAAGGCTAGGCTTAAAACCACAGTAATAACCCCTCAAAACCATGCCACCGACAACAAGAGAACCATACACCAACATGCAAAGCCATGCATGTCAAAACCAACAAGGAAATCACACATGCAATATGTTACATGCAAGTATTCCTACTGAAATTTCTTGATCCTTCTCTTCCTTGCTTGATCCTTGCTTTCCTTCCTTTCCCTTTGCTTGCTTTTCCTTTCTTGCTCCAAAGCTAGAGTGCTCCAAGAAAACTCTAAGTGTACAAGAGTGAGAGAGAGAGAATAATGAGAGAGCTTCAAAACTGAACTGACAAAAGGTTACAAATTGATCCTCAGATGCCTTTTTATCAATGAGGCCTCTATTTTCTTAATTTTCCATTATTTCACTTCAATTTCCTCCTCACATGCAACTTGCGACCTTTCACCTTACTTTTCTCCTATGTTCTTTTATTTTCATAAATAAATGTGACAAAAATTCCTTTTTGCCTTTTTAATTCCTTTGCCTCTGCCATTGACAATTTTCTTTAGCTATAAACACATCCAATGATGCCCACTAGGATATCTTTGCCCAACATTCAGGTTGGAGTAAGTGTCACTTAAGTGTGGTCTTATTTCGCCTTTATTAACTTTTATTACATGAAAGTTTCACGAGGGCTGTTACATTGGCCCTCTTTCATTCTATGATATTTTAGAACAAACTATGTGAATTATGTGTGTCCAAATGAGGTCAATTACCCTCGATTTATACTATCCAACAGGGTTCAAATAGACATGGTTGCTCGCGCAAGCCCAACTTGACATCTAGAGGCAATTTTCACCCAAATTACATATTTGAAAATTCATTTTCTAGGTTATAAATAAGACTTTGACTTTAACCAATACAAACAATAATGAGCATGAAGAACATGCTTAAACAAAATAATAATTTTTACTTGAGCATGAAACCCATGCTTGAAAAATAAAATTCCTTTTTTCTTCTTTTAGCTTTTTTCATAAAATATACAATGACATAAGTACAAAGATCATTATGAAGATCGAACCTAGTAACATTTTCCAACACTCCCTCTTAACTAGGGAGTTATTCATAATTACATAATTGGTACAAGGATACTCTCAAATTGAAATATTCTCATAAGAAGATTCAGATTGATAAACCATCTTCAAGCATCAACATCATAACCAACATTGTCAAACTACAATATAGCAAGGCCTTGACTAATAAGCTCTAACTCTCCACTATATTAGAGCACAATGTTGGGAGGCATACATATGGATACCACCACAACCACCTCTAAAGGCACATACCCCATCTAGATGTTCACCAAGTTTTTCGTTACAAGACTAATCTTATTTGCAATCCTCAAATAATATTAGTCCTCTTTGACCACTCTTATCTTGGATACCATATCCAATCCTCAAAGGGTGTTGGTCCACGAGACTACTTCTATCTTAGATTCCCAATCCACAGTAAGTATTGGTCCCGGATGCTCATCCAGTCCTCCATTCTCCCTCCTAGTGCCTTCACTACACATATGGTTGATAGTCCTAGCCTAATGCATGACACATGGAGAATACAAAGTCCTCTATCACTACCTCTCAACTAGGGAAGAAATCCTTACTCCCTCTCAAATAGGGAGACAACCATAATCCTTAGTTGGTCTCACACTTCATCAATACATCAACTACTTGTTCTTCTGTGGAGATATAGTTGTAGTTACAGGGCTCCTTTATCACATTACATCATACCTGAGCTTTGACCTTTCTTGGTATCAAAATTTTATGGAGCTAAATTCTTTCACATTCTATCTTCATGATAGGGTTTCTCATCTCCTCACAACATCACATCATATCACACTTCAACCTTTCTGGATTTATTCAATCATCAAAACTTTACCATCAAATGGTACATTTGTCATCTTCAAGGAGCCAAACTTCCTCACAACTGCTAGCATATGCCTTCTTTCTTCACAACAAATGTCTACCTCATGTTCTTTGATAAGTCACATCAGCTTCCCAAATATCAATTCTTCCATCATGCTTTTCCAAACCATCAATAGTGCTATCCACACAATCCATGTGTTCCATGATCAAACCAAGTAGTTGCAAGTACATCAATATCATCCAACAAATTATCTCAATTACTATATTTACAACCTCTGCATATTTTTGTAATATGTCCTTCCAAGAAACCAAACAATATTCCATTATTATTAGAGTTGCGAAACCACAATAGCCTCTAGTCAAGGTACGGAATTCTTCAGCTACATGCTCCCTCTGAGGTGAACATTCTTTTGCATGGTCTATCCCATATTGCAACAAAGTTCTACTTCATGCTCTTCAACTTTGAACCAATCAACAAGCTTCAATATCGTAATCATCAGGGTCTTTACAACTCCCTATTTACATATGAGGGTAATAAAGTTTTTGCCATCTGATAGTCTTCTTTGATGGATACATCAAATTTCTCCTTCTTTCATAATCTTCATGCTATTCCACGTTCCTTCAAGTCTTTCATATGCTTAGTCAAGCTTTAGATAAAACTTGCCTTGACCTATAATCTTGATTAGCAGACTTATGAAATAACAAGGAGATAAAATATAAAGACAATGTAATTTGTAATAGTTAAGAAGACATTAAATACTTATCTTTGGAGGAAGATTGACTCCCTCTTAATCTTAGACTCTTTTTCATCAAACCTTGACTTCGCATCATCATGATATACCTGCCATTCTTAAGAACTAGGTTCCTTTTCCTTTCATAGCGGAAACAATCGGTTAGGGTTTCTATTTCTAGGGTTTCTTCTTTTATTCCATACCTTGCTAGGGTTTACAAATCCTAGATGCCAAGACCTATCACTTACAAATTGTAAATTTCTATAACCACACACAAGAGAATTAGTTGTAGAACCCTAGATTCTTCATAGTCGTCAAGACTTGTCATCAACACATTTCAAAATGCTGCAAAACCCCGATGATATTGTTTGACATGCCTTTTATCCATTACAAAACCTAGTATTCATATGCAACATATCATCAAACTCTTTCATGTCACTGTCTCTAATATTTATGCAAACCCTTTTCATGATCATCACGATGACCTAGTAAATGAAATGTACACAAAATAGTATGCACCTTACCTTACCTCTTCTTTGCAAATATCTAGCCCTTAGTCTTATCTTCAATTGTCGACTCTCTTTAACAAAATATGCCTCAACTTCTCCAGATAACGTTTGTTGAGTTGCTAGCTTCGTCATCAGTTGAGATGTATTGGCTTCATCCAAGATTGATTCTTATATTGATAATGCAGGAATGAACTTCATAATTATTTTGGTCCATTAGTGATAATTTAAGTTCCTTTAAACAAATCGATTTCATGATAAAATTCAACTTCCTTACATGTATATATAGGAAGTCTCATGGATGCTTGTCATATTCCACAACATGTCATTGTTCTATCATACATCTATATTATTGTTATTAAGAGAACCTTCTATTACTATGATTGTCATATATTGAAGTCATTATCTTACTAGAGTTACTGCCAAACTCCATCGGATCACAAGCATCATAAACATATAATTTGGTTATCATAAGAGTTTATGTTAGACATGATTTGTCAGACTTTTCATATATCTCTTCCCTGTAATTCAGTCATGTTAGCAATGTTATATTAATCATTATCCATCTGCAAGGTTATTGTCCATACTTCAAATGTGTGCTATAGAAACAAATGTGAGCTTTAATTTGTTAATGTCACCAAGCCTTAGTGTCATATTGTAGTGTGATATATTTATAGAGCGATGCCACAAAGATGATGCCATTATTGTCATTCCATAGAGTCAATGTCATTGTAGATGTGATGATGTCATGTTGAAGAGCTAACGATACCACTATTGGAATGTATACGAGTTGAGAGATATAATGTGAGACCATTGTATTATAATAAGCCATGCAAGCCTTACTGTTATACAATGCAAGTCACAAAGGTATACATACGAGCCACTAAATTATGACTACGAACCACCAAACAGTGCAATCCTCATGAATAATGTATGTGACCCACTGTAATAGGTCATACCACAAACATATGCGATTGGTTATATGTGATTCCTCTAACCATAGCCACATGTGATGTCACTTCCATTGTGAACTATTGTAAACCACTTTTAAATGTGAGCCATCAACTCATGCCCAGTATAACATGCCACAAATTTTAGATATAATTCATGACACACAGGGTATATGTGTACTACATAGATGCAATTCATAGATTAAGCGAGCCATGGAGTGATAGGAAACCATATGCGATCATTGTGATGAAATCGAGCCATATAAATTATAAATACAAACCACAGAGTCAAGTAACGAGCCACTAAACTATGCAATGAGCCATAGTTTAATCGAAAGTGTTATGAAACCAACTCACAAATAGATAGATCAACGACTTAGAAATTAGCCTCCTCGAGGGAGAATCCTCCTTTACATTACACAAATTGAACAATTCTTCGATGATACAAATGACAAAACCGCCTTTTTTATATATAGGAGTCTAAGGGGTCACAATATAATTAAAGCCTGCATAACAATAATAATGTAAGTGCACAACAATACAATAGTGGGCTTCTTTGGGGCACACTAATAACAATATGGGGACTACATGGGCACAAAAATAATATAAGGGGGTTGCAATAATAACAATAGGGGGCTACACTAGTAGTATAGGGACCTAACATGCCCCTCTCCATCAAAAAGTGTTGTCCTCAATGCTTGAGTAGTTCTAGACGCTTCTATATAAATTTTTCATCCTCCCATGTTCTTCCACTTGATGAGATACTTTGAAATTGATTGATTTCATATCTGGCATGTTCTTGATTCTGTGACTGATTTAGGTTCCAATATCATTTTTCCTTCCTTGTCAATTTCCATCAATATTGTTTGAACTGGGAGCTTGTCACCTATAACCTTCTTTAAGTATGAAACATGGAGAATTGGGTGCACTGGGGAAGATGCAGGAAGCTCCAATTTGTATTCCATAGAGCTAATCTTTTGCAACACCTTGTAAGGACCATAGTACATTGGTGATAATTTCTTATCCTTCTTAGGTTGCTTGAGGGACATTTGTTTGTATGGTTGTAGCCATAAAAATACCCAATTGCCTACATCAAAACTTATTTTGGTGCAGTGTTGAACTGCCTTTTGTTTCATTCAATTATGTGCCATAGTGAGATTATCCTTTAAGAGTTGGAGAACTTGTTGTTGATGCTTGATGTAATCTTCCACTACTTGAACCTTAGAATGCTTGTCCAAGACTTTTTGGACATTTGCAGAATTAGATGATTTTTTTGTTTGAACCTCCAGTGAACATAATTGTGAAATTACGCCCCGATCTTCTTTCTTTAGAAGCTTTGTCATGTTTTTAGAGCTGATTATATTTCCTACTTTCCCTGCGATACCCCTTAATTCAACTTCCTTTCCTTCCCAAAAAAAAATCAAGAAAAGTTCTTGAAAATTAAAAGTGATCGACGTACCCAAAGATTGTAACTATTGGACTCGTAGTACAACATCAACACCACCCATTGGAATGGAAAGCATTGGACTATTCAATACATATTCTCCCATGGATAGCTTGATATTATGGCACTTTCTAGAGCAATTTATGGGTTCCTCCATTTGCAACCATCAGTTGACACTCTGATGCTGGATATAGGAAGCAATTAAATTCATTGGCTATCTTACAATGAATAAAATTAATGGGTACTACCCAAATCAATCAACACTATTACCTTTTTCTTCTTGATATGTCCTTCTATATTGAGAGTTTGAGGAGTGGTAATTCCTGTCAATGCATTACAAGATATGGTCAAATAAACTTCTTCTTTCTCTAGGGTTGGTTCCTGGTGTATATCCTCTTCTTTTGACGTTTCTTGTTCCTTTTCTTCCTCCTCTTCCAAATATGTGTAAATTAATTTCTTCTCAGCACACTTATGAAATTGAGTGTATTTTCTATCACAACTGTAACAGATCCCTTTTGCTATTTTTTCTTCCAATTGTTGTGGTGTCAACCTTGTAGGTTATTGAAGACTAGGACCAACAACACTTCCATCTTTATAGTTGTGAGTGATAGATTTTCTTGTTGCCATATGTTTTCTTTCAACTTTTCTTGCCACCTTGAATGCATTCTCCAATGAATTAGGTTCCCAAAGGCTAACCTCGTGTTGGATATTATCCTTTAAAGTCCTTATGAAGACTTTAATACTATGCTGATTGGGAATATCATTTACCCTTATATTCAATTTTTGAAAGTCCTCAATGTGCTCTGCCATTGAACCCTTTTGTTTGAGATTTATCAATTGGCTAACAAATATGTTGTTCTTTGTATCCTCATAATGTGATATCATTTCCTCCATGAAAATTGATCAGGTGACAAGTGGTTTACGAGAACAAATCCCTCTATACCATAAAAACTGATTTGGTTCTAAATATAAAGATACAATGCATACCTTTTGTGGCAGTTGGACATCATGTAGATCAAAATATTGCTCCATCTATAGTATCCAAGTTACGAGATCCTTGCAATCAAACTTCGTCATATCTATCTTTGGAATATCGTGGGTCTTCAATCCAATGTTAGATTTATGAAATCATGATTAACATTTCTTTTGTTCTCATCATGTGTTTCCTCTACTACCTTTCCGCCATCAGGAAGCCTTTCTTGTAGCAACTTTGTCCCACCTTCCGTCAAACCTTCCATGTCTTTCTTCAAATATTCCATGTTGCCTTTAAATTTTGCTTCTAAACCATCGATCTTAGCTTCCATACCATAGATAAAATAATGTATCCTAGCTTCGATCGCATTCTTCAAATCATCTATCCAATTTTGCTTACTAGAAGTTTCTATTTTCTTGATTCGATTCATTCTTTTTGTTACTTTTAGGAGCTCAATATTGAAATGATTGTAACTATGCAATTTTGGATCACCAAGTTCTGAAATTTAGTCCTATGGTAGCCCTCTTAGTCTTCTTTCCGACCCCACAAGTCTAATCGAGATTGGATTCTCCAAGAAAGCATTATGCCTAATCTCCCACAATGGCCCGATTATAGACAAGTTCAGTAGAGTGAACTTGTACGAAGTGCCACGTGTCATTGTTTCCACCTTTGGCCCTAAAAATGATACCCAACAAACTACAATCCATCCTCTTTGTCACTTCTTATGAAATTTGAATATGATGCTTAGAGAGAGATTTATGATGATTTTCCCAAGGTCAGCTATTTTTGATGATATTAGGGAGCCTGCAAAAACCCTAACTTCCTTGGATCCTATCTCCGAAAATATAGTGAACCAAGATTTATATGAGATGGAATTCTGGATCCTACAAAAGCCCTAACTTCCTCAGCACATATATCAAAAAATATAGCGATACAAGATCTGAAATTCGGACACAAGGTTCAACAAGATTTCAACTCAAATGGGTCTTAATTTTGGCTTCTGAAACTTCATAGAAAAAAAGTTATAGAGAAAATCCCACGATGATCTATTTGAAGCAACAAAACCCTAGAATCCAAAGCTCTGATATCAAATGTTATGAAACTAACTCACAAATAGATATATCAACGACTTAGAAACTAGCCTCTTCGAGGAGGAAGCCTCCTTTAAATTACACAAATTGAACAATTATTAGATGATACAAATGACAATACCTCCTTTCTATGTATAGGAGTTTAAGGGGTCACAATATAATTAGAGCTGACATGACAATAATAATGTAAGTGCACAACAATAACAATATTTGGCTTCTGTAGGGCACAATAATAACAATTTGGGGACTACATGGGCACAACAATACAATAAGGGGGTTTCACTAATAACAATAAGGGGCTGCACTAGTAGTATAGGGACCTAACAGAAAGAGCCAAAGAGATGTTACGCAATTTGAGTAATACGAGCACTAATAAATGTGAACCATATATAGGACAAGCAATTGTAATTTATATGATCCCAGAGAAATGAGAGGGCCAAAAATCTATACAAGCCAAAGTGAACTATAAGAGCAAGCCTCCAATCATAAAAGTGAGCCACTATGAGAACAAAATGAACCATAGAACAAAATATGTGAGCCACAAAACCAAAAAAAAAAATCTTCAGATAACCACCGAATTTCGACCTTCAACATCAATGCATACTTCTTAAATACTTGTGAATATTTATTTCAAATCATAAGATTAGATCTTTTGATTAGGGTTTCCACAAAGTCATTTTCAAGGATGCCAATAGAAATGTGATTTTTGAACTGCAAGCCTTAGCTTTGATACCATGTTGAGAAATCAATTTGACTGTAAATTAGTGTAGATTTATCTTCTTTGATAATTGTTTGTGAATGTTGTTGGTTTCTTATTAATGTTTATTATGTCTTCTTCATAAAAAAATTACCAAACATACAAAACATTAAGATCACAAGAAAATAAAGAACACAAGATATAGGCACCAAGCCAGGGAAAAAGCCCTCCAAGAGGAAAACCCTGAAAAAAGTATCTTCTTATAAAATCATATCAAAGTGAGATATTCAAGACCCATGTCCATAGAAAGACTTCAATCCTCAAGATGTCAAGTCAAGCCCTCTTTCAACATAGCAAATCCATAAACAACAAGAGACTAGCAACATGTAGAATAATAGGAATAATCCTTCAAGAAGAGATCTGTTAAGGCAAAACTTCCACAAATTTGAGCCCTTCTTTTTCTTGTCAACTTCAGACTTTGCCCCTCTTTCCTTCTGTTACATTTTAGAATAGGTCATGTGAATTGTGTGTGTCCAAATGAGCTTAATTAACCCTCTAGTTTGTTGGGTGTGTGTTATATTCTTTCCACAACTACCCCACGCGTGAGGGGCTCACAGGGGGGTGGTAGCCCCCCCTGTGCATTGCGCCAGACGCAGTAGGGGGGTCACAGGGGGGGTGGTGGCCACCCTACATAGGGTCTAGGGAACCGCCCCGGGAAATTTCTTTGGACCCTATATTAGGTGGGCGGACCTACCTATGGTTTTGTGCATGGTTTTCACACATGGTTTTGGGCATGATGGTTTTCTGTCCATGGTATTTTGTAGATTCAGTCAAGGGAACTATGGTTATGTTCTAATCTAGGGTTAATGGATTGAGGTTTATGGATGCTTTGACATGTATATATATATATATATATATATATATATATATTATATATATATATATATATATATATATATATATATATATATATATATATATATATATATATATATATATATATATATATATATATGTAACATCGAAAGGAATTTAATGAAAAATAAATCTGGTAGCCCTGGTTTTGGGATCCAGGGGAAAATATTTGTGTATATCTATTTTATGTTTTATGCTCTCGCCATTGTTGATTTTATGCTTTTAAGAATTCGTTTGCAGGTAATTTTTGTACGAGGTTAAAACCTACATTTGGTATCAAATTTGTTTTGGCTTCAAGGGGATGCCTTTGCTGTTGAGGGGTTTTGCTCGGACCTGTGGTAGACTCTATTCAATGGGAGATCTCTGGGATCAATTCTTATGGTGAAAGAAGATGGCAGCAGTGGAAAGATAGAGATTGTGAAATTTAATGGTCAGAGGTTTGAGTTGTGGAAACTCAAGATGGAGGATCTACTAGTGGAAAAAGATCAGTCGATCGCAGTAGATCCAGGTACTAAACCAACAATAATGTCAGCTAAAGATTGGGCGAAGTTGGATTGGAAGGCAAACAGCGTAATACGATTGTTTGTCTCAGATTCAGTATTGCTAAATTTATTAGGCGAAGCTTCAACGAAATCTTTGTGGGACAAGTTAGGGACTTTGTACCAATCTAAGTCTTTGGTGAATAAACTGTTCCTACTGAAAAAGTTATATAACCTGAGGATGAAAGATGGAGAACGGTGATAGAGCATCTGAATGCCTTTAAGACTGTGGTAAGCCAATTATTATCTATTGATATTAAAATTTTAGATGAAGATAAGTGCATCAATTTGTTGTGTTCTCTACCACATTTGTGGGATAGTTTGGTTGTTGCAATAGGTAGCAATGCAACTGCCTTGCAGTTTGATGAAATAGTTTCATTCTTGTTGTCAGAGGAGATGAGATAGAAAAATATGGAGGGCTAGAATGTTGATGCCTTGTCTGTACGAGGATAGTCCCAGAATAGAAACAAAAATAAGTACTCTCTAGAGGGAGATCTAAATCTCCAGGAAAACCTGTAAAGGTGTGCTAGAAATGCGGAAAGGAAGGGTATTGAAAAGGGACTGTAAATATAAAGCTCCTGAGAAAGGAAAGGGATCTGATGATGCTCCTTCTGCAGAGGCAAAAACCACCTCAGATGAAGGTGGGGATGTGTACTTGGCTTCTTCTTCAAGTACACATGTAGATCATGAGACATGGTTGATTGACTCAGGTGAATCCTTCACTTCACTCCCCATAGAAAGTGGTTCTGCGAGTATGAGAAATATGATGGTGATGATGTCTTCTTAAGGGATGACAAGAAGGCTAGAATCATTGTTCACGGAAAATTCAAGTTGAAGTTGCAAGGTGGAAGGATTAGAACACTTCCTAGTGTTCTGCATATTCTTGAATTGGCCCGAAATCTTATTTCTATAAGCAAGTTGGAAGATGCAGGTGTAAAAACGTTGTTCAAGAAAGATACCTACAAGATGGTTTGGGGAGCACTGGTATTGATGTGGGGAGTTTGGATTGGAACTCTCTAAAAGATTCAGGGTAGCACTGTCATTGATGGGTGCAACAATTATGTGGTTCCTGAAAGTGGAGCAGAAAATCTAGTGGTCTTTGGAGAAAAGACCATGCTATGGCATCAAAGGCTTGGACATATTGGAGATAAGGGCCTTCGAATACTTCATGGTAATGGTATGATATAAGGTATGTATAATTCCTCTCGAGATTTTGATTCCTATAAAAATTGTGTATATGGGAAGCAGAATCAGGTGAGTTCCCCTCTGGTGCTAAGAGGGTGAAACAAATATTAGAGCTTGTGCACAGTGATGTGTTTGGACCTATGACGGTTCCATTAGTGGGTAAGTCTATGTACTGTGTATCATTTATAGATGTCTTCTCAAGGAATACATGGATATATTTCCTCATGAAGAAATCTGAAGTCTTTGATAGGTTTAATGAATTTAAGGATCTGGTAGAAAACCAGACAAAGAAGAAGATAAAGGTGTTGAGGACAAATAACGGTGGAGAGTTTTGCAAGAAGGAATATGAAGAGTTATGTAAGAAGTGTGGTATATCATGGTAGAAGACTACTCCATACACACCTCATCAAAATGGAGTTGCATAAAGAGTAAACATGACGTTGATCAAAAAGGAAAGAAGCTTGCTCAGTGGTGCGAGGTTAGGACATGAATTTTGGGCAGAGGCAGTGGAGACTATATGTTACTTGGTCAACAGATCACCTTCATCACTGTTGGAGGATAAGACTCCACAAGAGGTATGGACTGGTAAGAAACCTTCTCTTTCACATATGAGGGTATTTGGATGTGATGCATATGTACATGTTCAAAAGGAGAAAATAATAAAGTTAGATAATAAATCTGAAAGGTGTGTCTTTATTGGGTACAAGGATGGTTTAAAAGGTTATAACCTTTGGAACCTAAAAACAAGGAAGTTGTGTACAATTGAGATGTGGTGTTTAGAGAGGTGAAATATGTTATTAAACATGAAGTCCTACCAAAGGAACTTGAGAAGATATAGTTTGAGCTAAAGGAGGAAGAATCAAACTCTACAACAAAAGAGGAATCAAAAGATGAAGAGCCAAAAACTCCAGCTGTGAGAAGATCAATTCGAGAAAGAAGGCAACCAGAAAGGTATAGTCCATCTACTTTCTATTCAAATTTTGCTTTATCTATTACTGATTATGATCCCAAAACTGTGATGGAAGCAGTAGATTCAAAGGATGGAAAACTCTAGAAAGAGGCCATGGTTGATGAAATGGCATCTTTGCACAAAAATGAGGCTTGGGATTTGGTGGAGTTGTTGGCTGGAAGGAAACCCATTGGCCGCAAATGGGTGTTCAAGAAGAAGACAAATGCAGAAGGGAAGGTGGAGAAATACAAAGCTCGGTTGGTAGCAAAAGGTTATTCCCAGGTGCTGGAAATTGATTTTGGTGATATTTTTTCTCCTGTCACCAAGGTAACTTCTATTAGAATACTTTTATCTGTTGCTGCTACTTTTG
>APFE031209461.1:4904-74168 GCA_000404065.3 Pinus taeda
TTGGAGAGGACTATGTCTTCTCCCAAGTAAATGTGAGGGTACATGGGGGAATGTGAAATGTAATTACATGGAGAGGACCATGTCTTCTCTTTAATAAATGTGAGGGTACATTGGGTAATGTGAAATGAATATATATATATTGATAATGAGTTGGAGAGGACTATGTCTTCTCCCAAGTAAATGTGAGGGTACATGGGGGAATGTGAAATGTAATTACATGGAGAGGACCATGTCTTCTCTTTAATAAATGTGAGGGTACATTGGGTAATGTGAAATGAATTCATACATTTTGAATTAATGGAAGGAGACCAAATTCTACCCAATATTCAATTTGAGAAGGTAAGTGGAGAATTTAAATAATGGAAATCATGAATTTTATATTAGACCTATATTTCTCAATATTTTTAGATAATGCAAACATTAACAAAATTTGTAGGATAAGATTTAAGTGGGGCATTACAAATCTTTGGATTGCAGGTTCTAGCCCACCTGCAATTAGAGAGGGCTCCCTCTTAAAGATTTAGCTTTGTTGATGATGATTTTAGGCTAGTTATTAGGTTCAGGGGTTTTGATTTATTGTTTGGATGGAGTTTGAATGGAAGGAAGTTTCATTCGAGCAGAGAGGCAAGGAATAGGGTGATAATTTCAAACCATTGGGCATGGAGTCATGGATTAAGGCTTGCTGTTATGTTTTCTTGGTCACAAGAGGATTATGGAGCGGGATAGCTATACATGAAACAATACCATTTTTGCTGAAAAGATGGGATGAAAGTCAGAGATGAAAGGCAATTAAGAATCTTTCATCAACTAACAGGGAAAGAGGTGAATGAATGGTTATCTAGGAGCAGTTAAGAATTCCTAAACTAACATTCATATGTGAAAGAAACAATGTAAACATGATCATTTAAGTATGCATATTCATAACCATTCCTGATGAAAACATGAAGAAATCATAGAAATTGAGCCTAGGGTGCTACCAAGAAAATCCTAAACTATTCTTCTTTTCTGCAATTTTAGATGGTGGATTGATGATAAAACAAACATGAAAAACTAAATAGAGTTAAGGAAACACTTATTGAACCATGTAGAAGCACAAGAATTCCATAGTCACTCTTCGGCCAGTTAGACACAGCAGAGAGTTTCAGAATCCATGCATTTCAGCAGTCTTTGATTATAGAAATTATCACACTTACAGTGTGAGTCTCTGCTCAAGAAAAATAACAAACCAATAAAGACCAACCAACCCCCCTTACATGTTTCAGGATGGTATATATAAGCAAAATATCTAAAGTTATTTATTACAACCGACCTAAACAGGCCTGCAAGAAAAAAGCTTTCTAAACCTAACTTATGCTGGAATTAAATGTAAGTAAATCTACTTTGGGCTGCGCCAGTGGCAGCTGGATCAAAATGAGTTAATGTGGTGTCCTCAGTGGCTTGGTGCAGTGGTTCTGTAATAACTGTGCATTGAGTTCTGGTCCACTGATCTCCTGTGAGCTTTACTATGCAGTCATTTGTGCTGGTGAGCTTTGAATGCTTCCTCAACTGCTTCTTGAATTTCAAGGTTTTCTTTTAATGCTTCATTTGCCTCGAGCCCTCAGAAAATCTTCTCTGATAGACTTTGTCGCTACACTGATACTCTGACATGATTTTTATCTTCACATCCGCTCTGATACTCTTTAACCTCTAAACCTGGTCTCTCTCTGTCTTCTGATATGCTTAAATTAGCAAAATCGGGCTTTTTCTGCCTTTTTCGGTGCAAAAAGGGCTGAGGAATCAAAAGATTCCCTAAAGATTCTCCATTTCGGCCTATTTTCCGTAGCGATGGGCTAATCGTGCATTGAAAACTACCTCAGAAATTCAATCCGGGGCTCTGAAGCTTGACTTTTGCGCTTGCGCATTTTTCCTTTTTTTGGCTACTGACGTCAGTGGTACGGCGGATGGCGTCAGCAGTGGGGTCCTCTGGTATGGTGATGACGTCAGCATGCTGACATCAGCAGGGTGACGTGGCAGTACGGCGGGGTGATGACATGGTGGGACACGGTGGGAGGTGACATGGGCCAAGCGCAGGTAGGAAGGGGCGAGGTGGAGGCGATGTGGCAGGGTGACGCGATGCTCCTGTGATGCAAGGGGAGGGCGGTTTTGGTAGGCATCAGACTGCCTTTTATACGGAGGTGGTTTCTGTCAGGGGCGTCCCGATGCAATGGGATGCCGCCAGCTGTCCCGATGTACATTGGTAAAACCATCGGACATCAGGTGCTAACGAACACTCACAAGAGGGCGCCCGATATGCACAAGGGCCGTCGGATCTGGGAGGGCTGATTCGATGGTGATCGGGAGGAGAAGATGCGTGGGATTTAGCCGAACAGCGCGCGCGTTAAAAGTTTAATTTTTCACGGCGCGGGTGGATTTTAAACTATAGGTTAAGGGCTAATGGGTTTCGGCGCTTGGTTATTTATTAATCAAACATTAATAAATTCCAAAAATACAATGCACAGGGGGGGGGGGTTAATGCATTTGGAAGGGGTTTTTTGTGTTATGGAAGGAGTCCAAACACCTCGGAGGGGAATTTTATGCAGAGATGAGGGTTGTTACTAAGGTCCAGGTGACTTAGTAATTCCCAAGAAGATACTTATGGTTATGTTTCAACCAGGGGGAGGGGATATTTACATAGGGGAATTATTACCATAGTTTTAATAGGGGGAAGGGAAATAGATAGGGAGTTACATAATAGTGTTAGTAGTTAATATGAAAATGGCAAGAAGAGTGCTAAGTCTCAGAGATCTTAGGCTTTTAGAGGGGGGATGGAACTTTGTAGAGGAAGTATGGACCCACCTTGAGTAAAGCAGATCCTTACCAAGGCAAATGATATGGAGGATGATAAAACTAAGAGATATCAAGAAGATCTTGACCTCTTTAGGGGAAGTTAGTAAATGATTTAGGGAAGAGGAAGAAAAGGGAGTTAGACATGCCTCGCTTGAAGTCCTTCAAATGGGAACTTCCTGCTAACTGTGATCTGTATAAGTGTAACACTTGAAAATGTGGAGTTGATCACAAATCAACATTCTGCAACCTCAAAATTACCTACCCAGCCTACTTACCTAACATTTTTTCTTCTTTTTGGTTTAGGTGCACTTAGACTTGCAGGCCCAGCTTTCAACTTTTTCTTTTTATGTCTTCCTATCTACATCTACACTTATTTCTTCCAAGGACCCAGATTAAGTAGTTGGGCTCCTTTGATTCTCTACCTATCTAAGAATCTGCCAAGATTAAACTGTTTGGACAGATTATTCATTCTCTATATTCTAAAACACGAAATTGAAACCTAGGGAGACCAAGAGTAAGCTGTTTGGACCTCCCTTCAGCTGAAAATTCTACAAAAATGGAACAACTTCAAAATTGGAATGCAGCAGTTGAACTTAGATTAGCACAATTTTATGGGCCCTTTATTTGGTGTCTGTTTAGCAAATATGGAGCATTGCAGCATGCAAAGTATGACATATTTGGCCTGTAGAAATGTCAATCATGAAATATGAGTAACCTGCTACAGAAGGAGGCTAACAGTGTACTAAACTGGGAGTAAACCAGGTCAAGGTATTGAGCACATGCAATAGCTTGCTCTTCAGTTACACATGCCCTCATAGCAATGTCCTGAGCTATTGGACCGACAAATGAGGTCGTAAACCAGTTAGTCAGAAGCTGATCGGGAATCCAAAACTTAATCAAATGGCGACGTCATCTCCAATCATGGATATGATCGGAGATATCCGTGGCCGTGGTCTATTTTAAGGATGTTAGGAGATGTGTGTCCGTTTCATATCGAATTGGCAACTGAAAATGAGTTAAAAATGCCATAGCCAATGAGTTAAAGTCCTGAAAAGATCCGCGAGCTAGCTCAATATACCATTTGGCGGCAGGGCCAGTGAGAGTCCTTTGGAAAAGGTAGAGGTAGATTGAATCATCAAGCCATGAATTTGACGAACACCATAGGTGATAGGTCATGACATGAGCTTGGGGATCTTCTCTAGCTTTACGATCGAATTTGGGACAATCACCAGGAATCTTAGTTGGAACTGGTGGCTAATATGGGTTATGAAGAATAGGATCATTAGTCAGTTTAGACATGTCCGGTAATTCCAACGTTGCCAAAAAGGGTAATTGAGGGTTGAAGGACATCTGAGGCCGCGGATAAGAAACAACTCCAAAGTTTCCTCTAGTTCCTTGTTGCCCCCATTGATTTTGTCCAGACGGATTTGGTCCATAGGGATTTTGTCCATAGGGGTTATAGTTATAACTGGATGGTTGCCCCTGGATTTGACCCCCTACATTCCACTGATTACCAACTTGACCCACAGGAGCAACCTATGGTTGTTGACAATTCTGATAAGGGTTAACCTACGGTTGTTGATAACTTTGGTATGGGGAAAATTGAATTTTCCCTTGGGGTTGTTGAAAATTATAAGGCGGCTGGGCTCCAAACTGAGCCTGGGGGCCAGGCTGCGCTTGATAAATAGGTTGGGTTTGGGGCCCAACTTGAGCTTGAAGGTTGGATTGAACCTGGAGCCCAGTCTGGGGCTGAAAACCGGGTGGAGCTTGAGAAGCAATGAGCGTTTGAGCGCCTGGTTGAGTAGGCCCAAACAGATGTCCTTGGGAGAACTGAGGCTGAGCCATCTAGCTAGAAGATTGACCTGGTTGAGATTGAGGTTGACCCATTTTCTGAGAAGGTTGAGCTTGCTGGGTATTGGGTTGACCTTGCACAACTGAGGGTTGTCCTGACGAGCCGGATGGTTAGGTAGACTGGACAGTTGGTTGGCATAGTTGGATTTGAGGCTGACCAACTTGTCCAGATGGTTGACTTGGCTGGATAGGGGGTTGGCCCTGCTAGATGTGAGGCTGACCGACTTGCCCAGAAGGGTAGCCTTGTTGGATAATAGGTTGCCCTTATTGTACGTAAGGTTTTCCCAGATTACCAGAAGGTTGCCCGAAATAGGTAAAGGATGAACCACCAGAGGCCGAAGGTTGTCCCTGGAAGGGTTGTTCTTGTGGGCTCCCAGGTTGCCCTAGATAAGGTTGTCCATAATACTGCTATCCATGAGGGGGCTGCCTGTAAGACGGATGACCTTGATAGGGTGGTCCTTAAAGATTTTCAGGCAGTGCTTGGCCACCATGATAAGCAGTGGTGCCCCAAGCAACAAACACCGGAACCGTGACCTCAACCGCAGATTGAGATGGCATAGGTTTGGGGTAATAGATATGAGCTCCGTGAGAATCATAATAATGAAATGGATTTTGTGGATCCAGATTCTAAAGAGCTTGTATATATTGATCATATGCCCCCCCCCTGCTGGAATGGAACCAAAAGAAGGTGGGGCACTTAGTGTAGAATTAATAACTCCTGCTGTTGGGCCACTATTGGTAGGACCAACGGAAGGCCTGACAATAGTAGTCACCATTGAAGAAGTAGGGGCAGCACTGACAATAGGGGTTGAAGAAGCCACACAAATGGTTGGAATGGTTGGAATAGATGTGACAGACACATTATGAATCTGGGGTGTAAAAGGCTTCAAAGTCGGAGGGACAGTACAAGACCATATGGAACTTGAAAGGGGAGATCTGGAACCGATGATGTCCGCCAAAGCATTATATCATAAAGGCAATGTGACACCAAGGGAAGTAACACGGAAATGTGAAGTTTCCGTAGGCATAGGTATTCCACCTTCTACCAAAAAGGATTCTTCACCGGAGACAGGGGTCATCTCATCCATATCGGAGGAAGACATCAGGACTGAAACACTAGGAGGAGTAACGGGAAAGTCTTCTTCCAAAGGCTTCCAAACGAGATTCCAACAGATGTCATAGGACTCATCCTCTGGAGCATGAGAGTTAAGTAGTTGGATACTTGGGATAACAGGAAGAGTATCACTAACAACCGATACCTTGGGAGCGACAGAAGATGGAGATCCTTGGGCACTTGGAATGGGGGACGGGATTGGTGATTCCACTAGGATGATTCAATTCAAAATCCTTGGAAAACTAACGAGTAAGGAAAAAGCCCTATGCAAACTAAAACGCAAACAAGATCTAATAGGGTAAATGTGAACGTGGCCAAATAAATTTTAAGACACAGGAACAGAACTTGGCCTTTTCATCTTTAAAGAATCGCGAAAAGGACGAAAATATGACTCTAGTTGCCTTCGAATATTTAATGAGCCTAAAAGGACAAGTGCTTAGATGGACCTTTTCTTTTAGGGAGTCTATAAAGGAAAGAAAGTGACTACTCTGGAGAACTAGGCAAAAGGTTTACCAAACAATCCGTAAAACTGCATATACACCTTGGCAATCATATGAAAACCAAGGACTTTCCATACAACTGTCAATCTTCCCGAATGCTGTGTTCGGTGCGTTAGGGTTTGCAAGGCGACAGACATGGCTTCCTAAGGATAAAGGATGATAACCTAGTGGGGTCTCCCAACATATACTCGACAGTACTGGGAGCGCAAGTCCATGCTAGCAACTATTGGATCACAGAAGGAGGAACCACCCAACCTTAAGTGAAAACAATAGAGACTAGGTTTAATGACGCTGGAGCACGTCTCTAGCCTAGACCTCTAAATAATGTACGTTATGTTCCAATGCATTGTTAGGTTTATTCAGTTCATTTTAGAGTTGATCTTGAATTATGTTTCAATTTCTAGGCCTTACCATATGTATATTGGAACCTAGGATGCAACTAGAATGAATAAAGCATCTTTCGTTTCGATGAACTCCTACTTACAGAAGGGTAGAGAGATCATTCCCAAACCAAGACAAAGCCAAGATAAGCAAATGCAGTCACTCAAGAGACAAAATGCATAAACACATCAATCTCTACAGTGCATGGATACTACTAATGAGAGATTTAAAATTTGCTTTCTAATTTTTCAAACATGAAAAACTTGGAATGCAAAATTCACTTTCACTTTCACACACTAATGAATGCAATCTTTTGATTTTGATAGCTTTGAATTCGAAAGAAACAAACAAGTAAGCGTGAAACTGATTGACCCAAACAATTGTAATCTATGTCTGGTAGTGAAAGAATCGAATCAATATGGAAATTGGTTCAACAAACACTAAACATCAATCAACAAGCAACAAGCGATGAAAAACTTGAAGCATACCAACAGGAAGGTTGCAGATGAATATTGAACAGACAAGTAACCAAGCCAAAAATTCAAACTTGAAAAAACTAGGTCACAAAGCCAAAATACAAGATTCACTTCAATGAAACCAAAAAGTGAGCACCTTAACTAAAAGCAATTAAAACAAGCAAATAGATAAGAGAAGGATGACAAGGGATGAATCAGATTGATGAATTTAGGAGGCAGAATTGACAAAAACAATTCTATAGGAATCGTTGCTGGTATAACAAAAGCAACTAGTGCCAATCAACCACTAGCCGTAGCAACAGAGCAATGTCGTCACGGGAGTACATGTCTTTAACGCGATGGGCTGTCATCGCGACTGTGTGATAGGATTTAGCGACGCACTGACTTACAAAGCAGAGACAACACGACGTCAGCGTGACTGTTTAAATTTTTTCCGCAATGATCTTAAAAACAATGAAAGGAAAACAAAAAATCCCAAACAAAGACCAGTCTATGGTTACAAGCAACAAAGGGATTTCCCAGATTAACCCAGGTAGCCCAGAAGACTGACGGTTCATTCCCAAAATCCAAAAGACATTGATTCAAAATCAAGCAAAAGCAATTAAGAGAAAAATCATAAGACGGACTCCCCAGTTGAGTCGCCAACTTGTGATGCAGAAAAGTGTTCCCTCTACGGACACAGGCAACCCCTCTAGCCCTAGAGTGGGTCTAGTCATAGCAAAGACAGATAAACAATAGATTTCCTTAATCAATCATTGTTGGAGGCCTACCTCAATCGGTGGTCGAAGAAGTTTCGTTGCACTGCTCCAGGTTCCGCTTCCTTCTCCTCAATGGGTGATCAACCTGAAACAATGCAAAGGAAATACAACAAAGCATATAACCAGAAAACAACAATGATCTATTTACTCACAAAATCAAGAAGTCATGAGCTATCAAGTAAATTACATACAAAAAATAGGAAAACATCATTGATTGTATTAATAATGAAATAAGAGCAAGCTTACAACCAAAGTCTTGACGTCGCAAGCCCTCTCAAAGGATCTAGGCAGTATCTTTCTCAAGCATTCACTCTTTGAAGATGGATCTCCCAACATATAATGTATTTCTCTCACTCATAAGTTTTAACACAAAGTTAAGGACACTTCACAACCTTCCACAAGCTATCAACAATATCACACTTGTCACACCCACACCAGCTATCTATCAAACTCAAAAGACCTAACAACACTGTTCAATCCAAGGGATTACCATCTAGTTGATCATCAAAGGTGAGTGCTTTAATAGGAGAAGGAGTCTCCATGGAATGTGGAAGAGAGAGCTCATCCTCAAGGAAGGTAGCACAAATGACGGAACTGCCATGCCAGGGGAGGAAGGGCGACACAAACTATGCCAACAACTGAGTTTGGAGACATCCATAAGGCTGATTGTTGGAACGAATTCACCCAAACTAGATCGTCATGGGACATAAACTGATTACTAGCGACAACATCGCGAGAGGCAATGCAAGTTGATTCATCATAGCAAGAGAAAACTCATAACCTCGCGCTGGGTCTAGCAATCCGACCGTCGCTAGAAACAGATGTACACCTATGACAAAGTTGTGATAATATTGTCATGGACATGGGAACATCACGTGTATTAAGGGTTTACTCGCGATGAGGTAGAAACTTGAGGAATAAGGGTCATTTGCAGTAACATAGAGCATTTGCTTAATCTTCTTGTACCAGTGGGAAGATATGAACATGTTGATTTGACACATGACACAGTAGAAGGACTGAAATGAGGACAGTGGCAAATTATTGTGTAACACTAGCCTCACGAAAATTCTTAGTATCTATTTGAGACGATAAAGAAAAATGTGCTTATTCTTAGCTGCTCAACAATTTTCTCCTTGTTTACAATCCTAGTTATTTATTCCCAAGGATTTGGGTTTCTAGATGCCTCTTTTGTATGTGACTTGGTGGAGCCATCCTTGAAGAAGGGATCTTTTTTTCTTCTTCCTCACCCTCTTCCTTATATGACACTTCTTGGTCCTCATATTTAGTAAAATCACAATCAATATCAACCTCTTTGGAATCATTAGATTTGAGCAATGCCTCATCTACTACAACACCAATGCATTCCATTACCTTTCTAGTCCTCTTGTTATAGCATTTTCACCCCTTTCTCTTGAATGAATAGCCAAGAACAATTCCTTCATCAACTCTTCACTCGAACTTTGCAAGATTGTCATTAGCTCTCTTTACGTGGAACTTTCTCCCAAGGACTTTGAAGTGGTCCACGCTTGCTGGTCTCCCTTTCCACAAGTCATAAGGAGTTGTGTCACTATTCAGCCTAAGGAGGATCCTATTGGCCAAATATACTACTTCTTGAGAAAATTCTCCCCAAAAGATATCTGCAACACCAACCTCATCCATCATAGCTTGTGCCATCTCTTGGATTAACATTTTCTTCACATAGACCACACCATTTTTCTAAGGTGTTCTACCAATGGTTTATTTCCTCTTAATCCCATGCTCCTCAAAAAACTCTTCAAATTATTTAGACATGTACTCACCTCCTGTGTTAGAACTAAGACACATGTTCTTTAAGTCTTTTATCATTCTCAACTAGTGCCTTGAAATACCTAAACTTGTTGAAGGCTTCATACTTATCCTTCATGAGCATGATCCAGGTGACCCTAGTGTAATCTTCAATAAACAAGATGAAATACTTTTCTCCTCCTGAGATTTGCTTCCTTGTAGGTCCACAAATTTTATTATGTGCCAACTCCAATGATCTAGAGGTTGAATACTCCTTAGTTTTAAACTACACTATTGTTTGCTTCCCAAGCTAACATGACTCTCATATATTATTTTCTAGTTTGGACAATTTTGGCAAGCACCTAACTGCTCCAATCTTACTGATCCTGACTAGGTTTTTAAAATTGACATGACCCAATCTTCTATGCCATAGAAATGACTCATCTATATATATCATACAACACTTATGTCTAATGTCATCAAATATATACATGTTTATATCATTTCTTATTTCTTTTTCCACTAATGTTCTTGATTTTGAATATATGATTTCACATTCTTTGGATCTGAAAATCACATCAAGCCCATTCTCACACATTTGAATCACGCTGAGAAGGTTGTATTTTAGACCATCAACAAAGAGCACATTTTGAGCCTTGATATTTTTATCCAACCTTAGAGTCCCTTTTCCCTTGATGGGGACTGCAACATCATTTCCAAAATTTACATTTCCTTTTATGTACTTTTTTAGATGCATAAATTTTCTCTTATCACCTGTCATGTGCTTGGAGCATCCAAAGTCAATAAGCCATCACTCATACTGATCATGAGATATCAAAGCTAACCCACATTTTTCAGATTTATCTTTCCATATTTTCATCACATTCTGTTGACTTGGCCTCTCTTGAGTATGATGCATGGGGGAATTTATGTATCTATATCTACATTCACTTACTTTATGACCAAAGTTGTTACATCTGAAACACTCGATCTCATTCATTAGTAGAGTAAAAGGATTTATACCATTAGCATGCAAGCTATTAGAGCCTTAAGATCTCTAGATCTATCAACATTTCTTTTGGAAAAAAAATTCATTTTACAATTTATGGTCTTATGTACAAAATTGTGACGTGCAAAGAAATAAGCATACAATAAAGTTGGATACCTGACTATTGGCTTGTTGGGGCCTGACCTAGGTTCAAAGTTAGTTAGCCAAAAAAATCCTGGTACTACTGGCCCTTTCGACAACAGTCCATGGAGCGCAGACTGAGGTCTCACCCTAAGTAGTATGGGAGGCTGCTAGAACCAGGTTTTGCACCCTGGAGATGTCTGATGAGCTCGACTGGTTCGCGGTTTGACCCTACGCATAGGTTGCTTCACACACTTTCCCGTACCTCGCAACCTGATATACTACCTTCGCGCAGCCCTACACAGGGGCTGAACGTCGCGCTCTTGCATTATTACCCAAGTCTTTACTGATATTCCAATGTTAGTTGATTATTTTAGCCTACTTGTGTGCTTTAAGTTATACTTAACAACATAAACCATTCATACAAGTGCACGCAGTAAATAAACAACATATTTGCCAATTATATCAAACATGCATTAACCCAAGAACAGATACACATAATTTATGATAAAACTTCTCTTTATTAATTCCTTCCTTGGTTACATACTCGACTTTTCCCTGCACACTCAGCTGCAGAGGTCTGCGCACTCAGTTGCGGACTGCTAGGCCTCTGTGCACTCAGTTGCAAAGCCTTCTCCTACTCTACGACCCAAAGGCACACTTCACACTACGGCTCAATCACGTAGACTTCTCGTACTCTTACTTCCCCTCCTTATCCTATACACTTAGAGCCTCACTCAATTTATACAATGCCATGGTCCGCAGTGTGAAATTACATTTGCAAAACTAGGGCAGAAAACCCTATGACTCTATCATACTCTCGCGCCCCACGCCCACAATTCGTGGATCTTTACAACAAAATTTGGTCAAAACTTGGGCTTTAAGCCCCAAAACATGCCTTGGGGGGATTCCATGCCCAAACCCCCCCCCCACACAAACATCATGTCTTGCCCTCGAGTCACTTTGTCAGCATGGCGATCTTTGTGCAAAGTCCCTCCAACTATTCTCAAACTGCACAGAGGTCAGTAGTGCACTGAGTTGTTGCTTGCTAGATCTACTACATATGCTGTTCCAAGACCTCTCTATCAGGAGTGCTTCTCTGCATCAATGTGTGCATCCCTTGAATGTGTACGAGCTTGCCTTCGATGTTTGCTGTGATGGTGAAGGCCTTGTCCATCCAAGGCTGAACACGTGCCTTCAGGACTGCCTCCTTATGTCGTGTCGTGTCCACCTGCTCCTTTAGTGCTTTAGCCTACTGCATCCGTGCAAGCCTTTGGGTGAGGACCACCATCTACACAGTTCCTCACGTAATGTCATACTATTGTTGGAGTTCTCACGCCTCCGCCTCTAAGCACTAGATGTTGGGGTACTCCTGTGGAGTTATGAGGACCTCAAGTGATTCTTCCAACATGCTGGTGCAGTCTCACACTGCACCTCCAATTTCTTCCAATCCCTGTTGTGATTGTTATCTGACTTCCAGGGGAGTGGATGGCTGCACCTTTAACCGCAGCTCTGCGATTTGAAGATTCAACTCCAGCTGAACCTTTATCATTTCTTCCCTCGCCTTGTGGGCCCCTGCTGCTAACCTATGTTTCTGCGGCTCTGCTAGTATGTCTGTTGGGATGGCCAACTCTAAGTTGCTTTGACAAGTGTCATCTATCACCTGTACCAGCTGTTGATTCCATGACACCAATTCATTGCGTTGCAAGCTTAGTTTCTCCATTTTTATTTTCTACTCACTGATGACTTGGAGTGTGCGACTCTCCCTGGCTCGCAACTCTACTGTTATCCCATCTTGCAATACATATAAGGTCTCACATGGGAGGGCAACGAGATTGATACTAAGACCTTTTAGCACTCTAACCGAAGGCCTATCAGTCTCATTTTTTGGCACTAGTGCTTTGTTCGACAACACTATGGTGTTCGTTATCCACACGTGCAACATCTACTCTGCTGCCGAGGATCCGGCTGTACCAACCTGAGAGGGGCATACCTATAATTCCTTCAACTGCACTCTCAGGGCCCCCAACACAATTTGGTTCTCATGTATGAAATCTTGGAGAGCCTTGGTGGTGACATCATGCACTGCTTCACTGATGTCATGCATATCACCCTCGGTTAGGGTGATAAGGTCAATAGACAATTTCGAGGCCTTGGCCTTCTTCCGCAGCCCTGCTCGCTCGACTGGGTGTTGGTGCTTTAGCTATGTTGGCATGGTTTGTGGGTCCACGCCTCCTTCTTCTGTTCCTACTTGCTCTGCTTCCTTCCCCTATGAAGTTATTGTTTGGCTCTCTCCTGTCTTCATGGCTGCTTCCTATGTTGCTTCCACTACTGCCTTTTCCTACTCCGCTAATTTCTATGCTGCGTCCCGTACTGCCTGCACTTCGGATACCGCTGCTTCCTCCCTTTGTTTTTCGACCAATTATGCAACACGCATCTTGGTATCGTCCTTCTTTCTTTGCGCCACCGACTTCTCGAGATCTGCGATGTCTGGGGCATGCCACTCCGATGACCATGCCTCTAGGACATTGAAAATGAGATTGTCGATGACTACAAAGGGTAGATTTTCCCACTACTTAGTCAGGTCCTTGCACGCACAGATATAGATGTTATGCATGTCCACTTTAAATTTAGCAAAAACCTATAGACTGTTGTACACAGTGGGTGACAACTGTGGTTTACGGTTGATCCCCATTCTGAGGTTCACTTCCATGAACACCCAGAAGATTTTGCTTTCACGTATCCGCTTAGCATCCTTCGTGGCTCAGAGCGAAGCGTACTTTGTGGCATCTGGCAGGTCCTTTTCAATTATGGGGAATTGACTATCCTCCCAAAACTCCCTAACCACGAGTACTATGGATAGCAACAACCATGCATAGTGGAACGTTTTGCCTTGTTCTTGGGCTTTGTGATAATTTTCTAAAAATTCCGTGTAGAGGAATTAAGACCAGTTAAATTAGACCCCCTCTGCACTGCTCGGCTAGTGCAACCACCATCGTTAGGTACTTTATCTGCGCGACACTTGTGCATGACCTTTCCTACCAAGATTTGGGTCACTATGCACACTACTTTTTCCTTGATGCTAGAGATGGTGTAGCCACTCTTCTTCTTTTCCACCTTGTACTTCTTCTTCATGGCCTCCGCGATGGTCAAATCACTGCCCTTCCCTTCTGATATGTCCACGGGGTCCTCTCCTTTACATGGAAGCTAGGAGATGGGGTGAATCAGGTTTGCCTTAATGGGGATGGGCTCCTCCAACCATAAACACCCATCATCCACCAGGTAGAGCAGCAGCCTGATGACAAAAATGGTTATTGAGGCACGGTGGAAGTGCAACACCTTAAGCAAATTCAGCAGTCCAGCCTTCTCCACTACATGCAACCACTTCTCCGGCTCTAGCTCTGTAACCCTTGGCTTGGTGTTTTGCTTGGGCCTCATGAGGTTCCTTGTCTCCAAGTGAGGGAACTTCTCATGGTCCGCGAGGTCCCAATATTCAAATTTCAGGCTCGGCACACATCCTAGGTGCGTGCCATCAAACATAATGTTACCTAGGAGGAGCGGGGTCTGGAGCAAGCTCTTGGTCTCATCCAAGTCCTTGGGCACTTTTTCCTTCCCTTTTTGTAGGGGGACATAGGCAGGAAATTTTGTTGCAGAGTGTGTAGGCTGAGTGTCCTCCTCCATGCCTTCAACCTCCTCCTCTGAGACGATAAGATCCTCCAGATCTTCTTTTTTACCTATTTCTATAGCAATGCCTTTTTCTCCTCCATCAATAGTTTGCAGAGCAGTAGGTTCCACGGGGACATGCATACAGGAGCCATGGCTTGTTTGTCCTTCTTGGGTCTTGGCGTGCACGGTGATTTCGGGACTTCTGGCACAATCCTGACATCTTCTGGAACATCCCCCATAGTTAGGGTCTGTGTGACTTCCTCGGTAGTTGTTTCTGTTATGTCCATAACATTTTGAGTAGTTTCCATCGTACTCATTTGAAAATCTAGCACTCGTGAACTCAGGAGCTAAATCAACACTCGGCTCACAACACTCAGGGCTCTGCTTAATCACTCAATTCACAAATGACTAGGTGTTGTTTGTTGGGTAGCCCTTTGTATTTTATAGTGCTTTTTGAATTTGAATTCGACCACTCCCCCCAATTCTGGTTCATTAATGCTTTCTTGGTGGTAGATTCTCCCAGATCTTGCCCATAAATCACATCTTAAATGCTTACCACCCACTCCATTTGGCCTTAAGTTGAGCATTCCATCGTGAATAGTGACTTCAACGGTCACTTTCTGGCCAACCTGCATGGTAGCGCAGCCCCCTGTGTGTGGTAGCGAACCTTGTGACTCTTTGTTCTGCGCACAGCTCCAATCTTGTGCAGGTCTTGGGAAAAATAGTTTATAGTCCCGTGCTCCCTTCCAACTGCCTGGAGCGCTAAGACTCTTTCTTCCTCAGCTAGTCAGGTGGCCGCACCACCTATGTAGAGTTCCATCCTATCCTCCGTCATGGTTCCTGGATACTCCCAACTTTTTATTGTTACGGTCAGTATCGTGCACTTCACCATTTGTAACGCGCTACCCTGGTTACTATGCTTAGCAATATGTGGTCCAAGCCAAGGCATCAAATTAATTAATTCACGGCGATAGTTCTCAAACTTGTTAGCATAATCGTGCACACCCTGTTTTAGCATCGTGGTCTTCTTATCGAGAAATTTGTCCCTTATCTTATCTTCAAGCTTCTTAACTTCTGCTTCTACCAAAGCACTTTTCCTCTTTAATCGCACCCTTTCTTTTTCAAGTTCGTGGAGTCTAAGGTTTCCTTGTTGGATTCTGGCTTCCAAGGTTTCGTGAACCATTGTCCCTTCTACTGCTAGTTTAGGCCTTTCACGTACTATAGGGCTTACAACGTTCATCTCATATTCTAGCCTTGGTGGTGCCTGCTCGGTCAGGTTCTTGCACGTGGTCCTATATGCCCATAGAACCGCTGGTACGCGCAGGTCCTAGTCAATCCGTTTCACATTGTGGATCTTTTTCAGTACTTCACACACTTTGTCAAAGGCTTCTACATAGATGACCTTCTACGCGCTTGGTTTTATCATGCCTCCTAGTCCCAAACGGAGGGGTTGTTCGTGCCATTGTCTTGTCTGCTCCTACTTGTCGATTGTGTTTCTTATCGCGAGGACGATGTGCGCTTGTGCAGGTTGCTCACCATATGCCTGTATCCATCTGGAAAGGTGGGCAGATGGGCCATTTTGTCTGTCATACTTGGCTTTTATCCACATCTGAGGCTTCCCAAATTGTAGGCTCATCATCCTTCTGCATTCACGCCAGTCCTAAAAACTCTGCTGGTGCGTACCCCACCACCTAGATGGCGTAGCGCATAGTACCCATTTTAGAGCATCGAAATGATGTTGTTTCTATACTTCTCTCTCAAATTTGTTAAGGAAATCATCCACCTCTCTCAACCCATCATACATAGGTAGATCTTTTGCCTATGATTCCACGTAGCACAGTGAGCTGGTCATCATGTTACAGTTGAGTGTGGTTACCTCGTGTAACTGGTTCTGCCATTATTCTATTTCCTCGTTTGAATCTAAGGTGCAGGAGATTTCGTGCTCCCACGAAATCCTGCCATCCACTGTTGGATTTACCTAGTCCTTCCCCCATGCAGTTATCTTGTAGATACATTCCAGATTGTCATTGCTATCATTGTCGCACACTGGTTCTGTGTAGCGCGATCCTTCCGTAGGGTCTAAAGGTACCACTATGCGCAATGACTTTTTCTCAAAAATCATATTGCGCTTTTTTAGGTTTATTACTCCATTCATGTCAGTGGCCCAATCTATTCCCAATAACGTAGGATAGGGATTGTTGTCATCAACAATCTCTATCACTTCGAAATCTGCAAGCGAGCTCGCTCCTTCGATATCTACTCCGATTCCCTGCAATTTCCCCATAGGTAGGATCTTCTGATGGTTTTCCATTCATAGTTGGATAGGAGACCATTGCAGCGTTGGCCTACCCATGCACTCCCACGTTTGTTTTGGAAGGACATTCGTGTCTAATCCTACATCCAAAATCACTTGATCCATTTCATATTCCCCGATTTGCGCGGTCAATCTCATCTCCCTTCCTGTTTGCATTGTGTGCTTCCCGAGCTTCTGAACTATGCACAGTTCTCCTAGCGCGGTCCCAACACATCTAGTTATGAGTTCTTGCAACCCCTTCATAGTCTTGCTATCGCACAACAACTTCATGCATGTCTCCAAGAATGTAGTGAGCATCGATGGGTCCATTTCCTGTTCCAGTTTGTCTTTACTTCCTGAAGTAGAGGCATCCGTGAAACTCTTCTTAGCTTCCATGAATGTCTCCTTAGTGCACTCTAG
Source organism: Pinus taeda (assembly GCA_000404065.3). Classification (NCBI taxonomy): domain Eukaryota; kingdom Viridiplantae; phylum Streptophyta; class Pinopsida; order Pinales; family Pinaceae; genus Pinus; species Pinus taeda. The sequence goes on from APFE031209461.1 coordinate 22,083, forward strand.
ATCAAATTCAGGTTCCTTCATTGGAGCCTTGCGAACCTAGGCACTTTCTTCGAGCTACTTGCCTTTGTCATCCCTCGTCATGATACCACTCCAGAGCATGATATTTACATTCGGGTCTTCCTCACGTGGCTCAGAACTCATCATTTGTAGGTTCTGAGTCGGGGGAGGCTGGAGTGCTCCTTTATCGTGCAACTTGCTATCAGCATGGGACAACCCTCCATCTCATGATCAAACTGCATACAATATAAGCATGATTGTCTTGTTGGATTTATACAATCGTGGGCATAATGCCACAGTTCTCCACAATTGTAACATATCAGTTGGCAGTGACCTCCTCCTGGTCCCATTCCTCCTTGGCCTCATCTACACCCCTGAAATCTAGCGCGCACCATTCCTGCATTTTGATCAAAGGGCCGTGTTTTGGCCTGAACTCTGTAGGTAGGAGTCCAATCCATCTTCAGTTCGTAACTTCTACAGGTGCGCTCATCATTGCCTATTGACCTGCAAAAATTACAGAACAACTGTTGGGAATTCTGCGTATACTTTTGTAATAGATGGCAGTTATCTATAGCATGCTTCCCTCCTATTTGACAATTCACTTACCATAATGCAGGTGCCACGCTTGGTCCTACCCGTGCCTCTGGTCTCAAGGGCATTGGTCCTCCCCTCGCCAGGTTGTTTGCGAAGACTGGACAATGGTCCTTGTCATGTCCCTGGCCTATGCACTTTACGCACCATACCTCCTCACATGCTTCTGGGTGAGCTGTCCTATCTTGTTTCAAACTCTACATCTCAAGGCACAAGTTCTTTAACTGCACGTGAATCTGTTGGACTCCTAGGTTTGGATCTTGTATCGGAGTCTCGTGCAATCTCATCGCAGCCTCCAAAGCTTCAGCCTGAGTGGTTAGCCTTTGTTGCGATAGTGCATTCTATAGATGCAATGTTAATGAGGCTACAAACCATTCACGTTTAAGGTCATGTTCGCTTCGTGAATTGTGCACTTTAGTCTTTTATCCAACTCCCATGGGGTTTCTCCTGGTAGCATGGTGATCTCCTTGATTCCAATAATTGGCTGTGCCTCCAATTTCGGCCTACTAAATTCTTTGTTTAGTCCAGTCTGGATATTCACTATCCCCGCATTCGGATTGTCATTGGAATATTTAATGTACCAAGTCAGCGCACGATCCTGTAGAGCACTCACGAATGTTACCTTCTTTATATTGTCATCCGTGACACCTTGTGCTTCCCATACCACTTTTACAATGAATCAAAATTGGTCTGGATCTTCATTCCCTACTCCCTTGAGCACTGGTAGCTTTATCATGCTAGCCATAATGCTTTGTGGTGGTGGCAGAGGTGGTGTGGGTGAAGTCGGGGGTGAAGATGGTGAAACTGGTGGTGGTGTGGGCAGGGGTGGTATGCGCAGAATTCTATGCCTTATCAGACTGATCGCACTTCTTGGTGACCTTCGCGAGATATTTTTGCCCCCTCGCAGAGGCAATATCAAGGGGTTGGTTTCGAGTTCTGTGCTACCTTCATTTTTGTAGATTCTCCCACTCCGTGTAGCCCTAAACATCAATTTATTTGCATAACCCTCTTTTCACACAGTAGCATTTTAATCCAAGTGTTTAAAGATTTGACATACTTACCTCACGGTCCCTTGAGGAAGCGTCATTCTGCCTCACTGTAGCTGACTGAAGTATCTACTGTGAATTAGCTAATGAACCCTCCTATGATCCGATCCATCGAGGGGGAATAGATTTAGAATACCTTTGTTTCTCAACTTGTTGATTTTTGGAGGCTCCATGATGATTTTCTGTTGATTTAATTGGAGCACCATTGTCTTGTTTTCTCTTGTTGCTGGCCGAAGTATTCAATTGACCATATTTTTCTTTAAGAACACTTGCATAACTAGAGCTTGGTTGAATTTTGAAATCTTGTTGAGGATATTCAAACCTTAGGCCAATTTTATCATCTGGGGACCTTTTCACATTGAGAATTTCCTTTAAGGTTCTAAATCCCTTCACGAACTTTTAATTTAGATATACTTGAGCTTTTTCTTTTGTTAGATCAGATCTTAAGGCAACAATTTCTTCCCCAAGTTTGTGGAAAATTTCCACCCAATCTCCTATCTGATTGGTAAGCACCTGTTCCTCCCTTTTTGCCTCCTCCAATTGTGTTTCTAGAAAAATTATGTCTTCTTCATGAGAACATGCACTTTAAACCCCACATATCTTCAACTTTAATGACTCATTCTCTCCCTATAACTCGACCAAATCGTTTTTTTGTTTCATTCTCTATTGAAGCAAGGATTCTTTGAAATTTTAAAAAATATGAGTCTTATTCTCTTTCATTCTGTGCATTTCCTCCTTCAACAATTTGTTCTTGTTTCTTGTCTTCCTTAGCTCATCTAATGCAATAATGATATCTCTTTCAAAATCTATCTTTCCTTCTTCAAAATCTAATTCATCTTTAGATTCAAAAGCCATAAGAACACATTCATTGTACTCCTCTTCGGATGATGATGGCTCATTACTATCTTCTTGAGAGTCACTTTCCTCTTTGGAGTAAAAGTTATTTTTATTTTGAACTTTACTTTTATAATACCTTTGAATTTTATTCTTGCTCTTATTTCCTTCTTTTGTTGAGAAGTGTGACAAGAAAGTCTCAAGTTGGCTTTTCCTTGGTCAAATTGAGAAAATTCAAATTTCCACATCAATAGACAACTTGGATGTAGTTAACTTGTGTGACATGGCTCTTGTCACTCAGATAGCTCAGTAAATTTGAGTTAGAGAGATTGGAGTTTAGTTAAGCATGTGTGATTGTTAAATTTTAGTAATAAAGTTTAGTTATATCTAGTTGTATTTAGTTAAACTAGCTCTAACATTTGGAGGAACTAGTGGAAGGTCACTTTTACAGTGGGACAACAATCTAACTCAGTGATCATCTAGTTAAATGATTAACCAACCAAAAAAACTAGTGCATGCATATAATTCGAGTTCCCAGCTATGGTCGAGATTCCAAGGCAATGTGATAGGCAATTGTAAACTAGTTTCAGTGTATAGGTGTTGCATGCAGTCAGATAATCAAAACTCAAGAATTGTGCAAATCAATTAGAGGAAAATTCCTAAACAATAGGGTCTAATTCTCTAGGAATTACACAAGGAAACAAAGGCTCAAGCAGAGGAAGAAATTGACTAAGTATAGGTCAGAGCTTCTCATTGAGTAGAGAGAGAGGTTATTCACTTGTAGGTTGTGCTCAATGTGGGATAGAAATTGTAATACATCTCTATTCATCTGATTAATGAAAATAGGCTTGATGGGTTTTTCCTAGTTGGTTTCCCTTAGAAGAATTACTATGCATGTGTGTTATTTCTTATTGCATGTCTGAGATTGTTGTTCTAAATTTTGAATTGAATTCCGCTGATCAGTAGAGTAGAATTAAGTCTCTTGATTTAGATTAAAATTTCTTGAGAAGTTGAAATTCCATCACCATATTTCTACATGGTATTACAGCTAGATTCACATTAGAAAACGAATTTCAAAGTTGTTCCTAATGAGGTTTGAATTTGTAGCTTCAATGTAGCAGTATTTCTTCAGGACTGGGAAAATAACCTTCAACAGGCTAAGATTAGAGTATGCCTTGGAAGGAAGCTCAAATTTTATTGCATGGAAGGATCACATGGAGGTAGTGCTTGATAAAAATATACTGCTAGATTATGTCAAGACAAACATTCGAAAACCAAGATCAATTGATGCCTAAAACCTATCCCAATGGAAGAAATATATAGCGGAGGTGAGGAGAATAATCTATGAGGGGGTGCATTACCAGATGGTCTTAAAGAGAAACTCGTTTCGCAATGTGGCAGGAATTGATAAAGCTATTCCAAAATATCAACAACCATAGAAAAATGGCCCTCAAAGACAAACTTCGAAATATTAAGATGTAGAAGAATGACACTATTCCACAGTATCTCAGTAGATTTACACAAGTTTGTGATGAGATTGGAGGGGTTGGTGTGAATGTTATAGAAGATGACCTAGTGTGCCTAACTCTTCTAGTCCTTCCCCAAATTTGGCATAGCTACTAGGACTTAGTGAATGTGAGGGAAAATTACATAATTGGGAATGCTTATGGTCTGATTTGGTATAAGAAGGGATCAGGTGGAATACCAGAGATGGAACCTAATCCAAGGGAGAGGATGAAGACATTTTTTCATTGGTTGGGAATGGAAAGAAGGGCAAAGGGAAGAAATCTCAAACCAAACCAAAATCCAGCTAAGGGGAAAAAATAAAGACTTGACCAAAATAAAATGCTTTAATTGTCATGAATTTGAGCACTATGCTACAAAGTGTCCACACAAAAAGTCTAGCAAGAAGAACTTGGGAGGAGAAGCAGGTGAAGCATCAACTTCATAGTTTGAGCTAGACTTCACCCTTATTACATGCATGGACAACACTATGATGGGAAGTGTGTGGTACTTGGATTTTGGTGCCTCATTCCACATGACATGGTGTAGAGAGTTTTTCAATAACCTAGAGGAGAAAGATCTCTAGATTCATATTGAGCTTGGGCAAGATGGAAGGTACAGTGCTACCAAGATTAGTACAGGAACCTTTTAAGAGGGAGTCAAGATCCCCTCTTCGCCTCAAATATGTCGTGTTTGTTCTAGGCCTAAAGAAGAATCTCATCTTTATAGCAGTTTTGGAAGACCATGTTTATGATGTGATCTTCAACAAAGAAAAATAATTCTTGAGATACATAGCCACTAGATAGATGAAGTAGATTTGGGTTCATGTGAAGAACCTGTACAAGTTGGATGTGGAAGATTGCACTACATTAAGTAGCAAGGCAGAGAAAGTGTAGAGTTGTAATGTTGATGAGCTCTGGAAGAGGAGATTTGGCCATTTTCATCATGGCACCCTGAAAATTATGCAACAAATAACCATTGGCCTCCCTAAAGGAGCACTTGAGAAACATGATGTATGCAAAGGGTGTACCTTGGGGAAGTATGTGAAATCCACATTCTATGATGGAGAAAAAAAGGCACATGCAGTCCTGGAAAGAGTCAACTCTGATGTTTATGGACCTTTCTCAACTGCTTCCACTACCATACATAAGTATTTTGCTATTTTTATTGATGATTTCTGAAGGAAGTGATGGATATTATTCATGCAGAAGAAGGATGAGGCATTCTCAAATTTTGTAGAATTCAAGGCACTAGTTGAGAAAGAGACTAGAAAGAAGGTGAAGGATCTCAGGAGTGAAAATGGAGGTGAGTATGTTTAAAATGAATTCAAGGAGTTATGTGTGAAAGAAGGAATTCAAAGAGAGATGATAGCACCGCACAACCCACAATAGAACGAGGTAATTGAGAGGAAGAAATAGAGAATTCTTGGAGTTGCAAGAGCTATGCTACATGACCAAAGCCTACCACTGCATTTGTGGGAAGAGGCATGTAACACAACAATCTACTTGCAGAACCATAATTCTCATTGGATTCTTGGTATGATTAAACCAGAGGAGCCTTTCTAGGGGAGGAAGCCAAATTTTTCTCACTTCAAAATTTTTGGAGCCTTTGTTTACTGCAATATCCCCAATGATTCGAGGAAAAAGCTTTAGTCGACAACAGAGTTGGGAGTTTTTGAAGGTTACACCAAAACTCCACAATTACCATGTGTACTTACATTCCCTCATAATGATAGTTGTGTGAAGGGATGTAAAGTTTGATGAGGAGAAAGCGATGTGGTTCTCTCTTGAGAGGGAGCTTCAGATCCCACTAGAAGAGGAGATTTTAGCTGCGAAGGAGGAGCCTCGGGAAGTTTTGGAGAAGCCACAAACAATGGAGACATCCACTCAAGTAGAACCATCTAGAGAAGGTAGAAAAGGAGCAAGGGAAGCTGATAGACTTGTTTAGGATGCAAGGGAGAATGTGGGAGCTCCTTCAAATTTGCATAGGCAAAGGAGGTCACCAGAGAGGTACACTGGCTACATGGCTTTAATGATCAAGCTAGTAGAGAATGGGCCATCCTCTTTTGAGGAAGTATTTGAGGAAGCTGTCCCAGGAATGGAAGATAAATCAGTTGTGGGTTCGAGATGGATCTTCAAAGTTAAGCATGCAAAAAATAGAAGAATAGAGAAGTATAAGGCCAACTTTATGACCAAAGGATTCTTTCAGGTTGAGGGAATTGGCTATGAGGAAACCTTTTCTCCTATAGCAATATATTGAGCCATTAGATCAATTCCTATAGTGGATGCAAAAATGGGGTGGAAGATCCACCAGATGGATGTAAAAACAACATTTCTCAATGGTGTTATTGAGGAGGAGGTGTACATAGAGCAACCAAAATGTTTTGAGACATTTGATTGGGAGTCTCATATGATTAGGCTTAACCAAAAGTGAAGCAGATGCAAACCTATATCATATCCTGGTAGAAGGTAATTTTCTTATCATTTTTTTATATGTTGATGATTTAATATTAACAGGTGATGAGAAACTGATCAACTCTTGCAAGGGAATTTGAGATGAACGACATGGGTATCATGTACTACTTCCTCGGGCTGGAAGTATGGAAAGGTGATGGGGGATTGTTTGTGTCTCAATGCAAGTATGCCAACGAGATACTACAAATATTCCACGTGGAGAGTTGTAAGCCCATGGAGACACCTCTAGCTACCAACTCAAGGAAGGAGACTGCCACTTCAGGTGAAGTGGTGGATGCTACCATTTACTGACAATTAGTGGTTTCACTAATGTATCTTGTGAACACATGACTAAATATGTGTTATGCATTCAATCAACTAAACCAAGCTATGATTAGGTTGACCAAATTGTATTGGAAGGAAGCTAAGCATGTTTTACGGTACCTTAGAGGCACTACCTAGTATGGATTATGGTATAAATGGACAGAGGGACTGAAGCTGTGTGGCTTCACATATGCAAATTAGATAGGGAGTCCATCTGACTGAAGGAGTACATTAGGTGGAATTTTTAGTGTTGGGTCCACAGTGGTTTCCTGGTACAACAAGAAGAAAATATCTATGATGCTCAACTCGACAGAAGAAAAATATATGGCTAAAAGTCAAGCAACATGTGAGGTGATCTGGATGAGAAAGATACTTGTGGAACTGTTTTCTCAGATGTTGGATCCAACCATGATCTATTGTGATAATCAAGGTTTCATTAAGCTCTTTGAGAATATGTTATTTCACGATCGCTCCAAGCATATAGATATTTGATATCATCATTTAGGGGACTGTGTGCAGAGGTAGAAAATGTTGCTACAATACATTCCAAAACAAGAACAAGATGCTGACATCTTGACAAAGAATTTGTCAAGAGGGAAGTTTTAGTTCCTGAGGTGTAGGATAGGGGTGGCTTATAATCCATTTCTTGCTGAGAGGGAGTGTTGAGAAGTGCAACAAGAAAGTCTCAATTTGACTTTACCTTGGTCAAATTGAGAAAATTCAAATTTCCACATCAGTTGGCAACTTGGATGCATTTAACTAGTGTGACATGGCTCCTGTCACTCAATTAGTTCAATAAATTCAAGTTAGAGGGATTGGATTTCAGTTAAGCATGAGTGATTGCTAATTTTTAGTAATCTAGTTCAGTTATATCCAGTTGTGTTCAGTTAAACTAGTTCTAACAATTGGAGGCACTAGTGGAAGGTCAACTGTGTAGTGGGACAAAAAATTAACTTAGCGATCATCTAGTTAACTGATTGATCAACCAAAAATAACTAGTGCATGCAGAGAATTCGAATTCCCAGCTGTGGTGGAGATTCCAAGGAAGTGTAACAAGCAGTTGTAAACTAGTTTGAGTGTATAGGTGTTGCATGCAGTTAGATGATCAAACCATGGGAATTGCACAATCAATTAGAGGAGAATTCATAAAAAATAGGGGCTACTTCTCTAGGAATTTCACAAGGACATAGGGGCTCAAGAAGAGGCAAAAATTGACTAAGTCTGGCTTAGAGCTTCTCATTGAGAAAACATATAGGTTATTCACTTGCAAGTTGCGCTAAGAGCAGGAAAGCAATTGTAATACATCTATATTCATTTGATTAATGTAATGAGCCTTGAGGGGTTTCTCCTAGTTGGGTTCTCCAAGAAAATTTATTGTGCATGTGTGTTATTTCTTATTGCATGTCTGATATATATATATTTATTTATTTATCCATTTTTTTTTATTTTTTTTTTTATGAATTGTGAATTGAATTCTTCAAATCAATAGAGTATAATTTGTCCCTTGATTTAGATTAAAATTTCTCGAGTAGTTGCAATTATATCACCATATTTATACATATTCTTCTCCTATTTTCCTCTTGTGAATGGGCACTTTGCTAGAAAATTTCCAACCCTTCCGCAATCAAAACATTTGAAGGGAAGTTTGCCTTTGTATTTTCTAGAACCCATTTCTAGTTTTCTAGAAAACTAAGCAAATTCTTGATCTAATTTTCTACTAGAGTAATATTCCTCTTCCTTGACCTTCTTGGAGAATTTCTTGACCTTCATGGAGTGTTATATGAAATTCTTGGAGAATTTATTGACCTTATTGGAGTGTTCTTTAACCTTATTGGAAGCTTTTAATGCTGCTTCACTAGACTCTTCTTTCTCCTCTCTAATGAACATCTCATATGTTGTAAGGGTCCCAAATAGTTGCTCCATATTAAGAGTGTTCATATCATCCATTTCCTCAATTGAAAAGACTTTTGGATTGAACCTTGATGGCAAGGACCTCACTTTTTTTTTGAATGACATCTTCAAACTTTTAATCTATACCCTTAATCAAATTAGTTACCTCCTCAACCCTATCGAAATATTCACTAATGCTTTCTTATTCCTATGATCTTCAAGCTCTCAAATATCATTCTGTAGGTTTGGAGCTTCACCTTCTTCCCCTTGTCATTTCCTTCATAATTGTTATGTAACTTGTCCCATACCTCCTTCGTTGATTTGAAATGCATGACCTTAATAAGTTATTCTCACTAATTCCAGCCAAAATAGAATTTTTTGGCCTTGGAATTGTTTTGATAAGCTCTCTTACTATCAACATCCATAGGAAGAGTATTAGGGTTTGTGTATCCTGACACCACAATGGCATAAGCATTAACACATAGGCTCATCAAGTTTCCTTGCATTCCCATACTACACAAACTATAGTTCTCTCCATCAAAAATAGGAAGTTTAAGCTCTTTATCAACAATGATCCCCTCTCGATCACTCCTTTCAATAGTTAAGCTGCATACAAAGGAGATGGATATGATACCACTTATTAGAAACTAGCAATACTAAGGTAGGGGGGGGTGAATCAGTAATGCACAAATATTGCAATTTTATTTTTATTTTATTTTTATTTTATTTTTTATTTTTTTATTTTTATTTTTATTTTTTTTTTTTTCCGAAAATGACAACTTTTCAGAATTCAAACTTCAACAAAACAAGGAGAGAATCATTTACAAATAAAGCATAAGTAACATCACATGAAGACACCGAGATTTTTTGGTGGAAAACTTATAGGGTAAAAACACACCGAACTGTTTGATACTTCTTCTTCTCTATTGATTGCAAATCTTCTCATTTACATTCTTTAGCTAGCCTCCACTAGGAAGGAGCCCCTACTTCTTAAGAATTAAATCAATTGGCCACCACCAACTAGGATCCATAACTCCTAAAATAGAATGATCAACTTACACTTACGTGAGGCCACAAAATCAATACATAAACCGTTCTAAATTTTACAATGAAATTCTAAACTGAAACACAACTGAAAATTCAAATGATGAATCCATTCAATAACCCTTTAGCTACCACTAATCCACTTCTCTGAAAGATGAATAAATTATTTTCAATATCTCCTCCAATAAAATATTTGAGTCCTGCACAAAATATTGATCTGCAACTGATATCTGAACTCTGAAAGTATTCTATAATTATGCACTAGTTTACTACAACCACTAAAAATAGAGTATTCTTCTATTAGCACATAAAGCATATCAACTCTCGGTCACACAAAATACCCAACCAAAACTTCTCATAGCCTCCTCCCATATATAATATTATGAAATGGTTAAAATAGTAAATGCAATCAAATGATGGAGTACAATGAAGTTGATATGGCAAAAAAAAAAAATCTCCTTGACTTGTTCTACTACAAACTTTATTGAATGAGGGAGAATTTTCCAATTTAATCATCTTCTATAATAGAGAAAAACGTCCTCAACCTTTTTGATAAAAAAGCCAAGAAAAACTATATGAAAAACCAATGGAAATATGTAGAGTGCACACATATATCAGGAAAATTCACTTAAACAGGGTAACACACCCCATTAGACCTATTTCCTATGTTATAACACTCCCAAGTAGACCATTTTATTGTGCTACTAATTCTCTATGTTCAATAGAGCACCCATGTTACTCTACTTAAAGCAATATTCTTCAAGGAGTCTAGTAGCACAGCTTCAGGAGAGAGTTTAAGACATCATGAAAACCTTCACTAAGAAATTTGATACCATGACACACCATGAAAAAATTCAGAAAGTATACTTATGAATTAGTTCAATACACAAAGCTCATTATTATAAAGCATACAACAAGTGACATCAATCTTATAGTCGAGCTTCAAGAGTGAGCTTGATACATCATGAAAACCTTCCACAAATAATTTGACACCATGACAACCTTATAAAAGAATATATAGGACTTAGCACATGACATAAGGCTCATGAATGCAAAGCATACATCAGGTGACACCAATGGAAACACTAACATGGCAACACATTATGCCTAAAATTATTACAAGAATAACACATTCAAAGAAAAATATTTTGGTACCTGAGTGTAGGTAGTCTTCTTGATGGTGTTGTGCTTCTAAATCCATGATCTTCTTCTTGAATATTCTTCATTAATGGTTGTTGTACATCCTCTTTTAGTGGCTTGTATTATCCCTTCTTGATAGGACCCTTGAGTGCAACAACATAACTTCCTTTATTTTCTTCATTTCCTCTCATCGTAGAGCTTGAAACTTTATCAATATTATTTTGTAACTTTATATCCTAGTCTAGACCTACCATTGAATGGTTTTTGGTTGGATATGATTTCATCTAATATTTTGGTAATATTGTGAAATTTCTACTAGATATCCTTCTTTTGTAGTTCCTTCCTCAAGGAGACTATCTCAAGTTCTAGATTCCAATTATTCTCTCCTTCTCTTCCAACTATCTCTTGAGTGTTTATTCAATCAATTTGGCTTCTTCTAATTATACTTTCATATTTATGTTAGTCTGCTTGGTCTCTTCAAATATCTCGTTGGGAATTTGTAATCATTCTTTTAGTTTCTTTACCTCTTCCTTGAGTATGAGATTTTTCTTCCTTCTTCTTCTAATATATTTTTCCCCAAGGAAAAATCGTAATTTTCATTAATGAGTTGAAAATTACATGTTGTAGATGCTTGTAAGAATATGCTGTAAGTGTGGTCATGCCAATGTCTATGTTGAGCTATCAGGAAAATAATACTATCCCAAGTTGGGAGACTATTAAAATTTACATAAGATATGTGTCACAAGTATAAATATGAACATAAATAACAGTAAAAAATTATAAGTACAATCATAAGTTATGATAAATCATATAATCAGGGCTTGTCAACCACATTCTGCTGATGGTATTCATATGGTCAATGATAATATCTATAGAAGTCTTGTTCTGTCTGCTCCTCGATCATCCAAAGCCCCCGTGGCTTCCTTGGATAATCTGTCAAAAACTTGATTGTGTTCCTTATATATATGATGACAAGAGATATAATCAGATTGTGTTTTCAGCAACATAGTCTCATCCAATATGTTTTGGAGTTCATGCATGCGACATGCAAATTGTTGGTTAAACCAGTTTATGATAATTTTGGAATCACCAAAAGTATGAATGCGACGACATCCATTCTCAAGTGCAAAATGTAATAAATTATGAAATGTAATGAGTTCAAAAAAATTATTAGTTCCGTCCCCCAGTCCCATCTACATCTTATAGAAATGATTTTCAGTAATATGTAGTAAAATAGACCCACCATAGCAATGTATTTGTGTAGAACCATCAAAATATGCCCATGGAAAATTTCTGTCAATAATCTCAACAGTTATATTACAGACTGTGTGGGGGTGGTCTTCCTCTGGGATACTATGATTAATAGAGATGAGGTGTGATGTGGCATGAGGCTGGCATGGGATGATACCAGAGAAGATGAGTTTGTTTCTCAATAGCCAAATACTCCAAAAAATCAAAATAGGGGGATTCCGAATCCTAGGAGTGTGTGCTGCAGACCACCACAATTTCCATGCTTCGAAAATATTAACTCCTTGCCATCTATAGTGAAGTTGTAGATTTGTGAGTACATCTTGCCAAAATGCGATATTAATAGGATATGTGAGAAATAAATGATTGATAGATTTCGATGCCTGTTTGCAAAGTATACACCAAGTTGGTCCATGATATGGTTGCTTTTTTAGGTATCCCCTGTGGGTGCTTTGTTGTGGTGAATGCACCACATAAGTATCTTAGTTTTGGGAGGCGCCTTCAATTTCCAGAGTACACTCCACCACTAATAAGATATAGGGGGTTTATGGCTAGAGTAAATAAGTGGATAAACATGATTAGAGGAGTAAACACCATTCTATGATTGTGCCCAAATGAGCTCATCCTCCCCCCCAGTGATCCAGACATGAGATTCAGTAAGAGAATTTATATAAGATTTCCAATTATAGAGCCAAATGGGAGGAATACCTAGATGGTCTGCAGATTTCCAGGCTTGGTAGAAGATAGTAGAATTGTCCTGGTCAACAATATGGGCAAGTCTAGTGTTACTTGCATTAGTGAGGAAGTGAAGTAACTCCTGTGGTAACTAATAATCATTCCCACATCCAAAATAGGGATCCAAACCAATATGAACCAGGTTTCCATTTCCAATACTCCAGGTTGATCCATCTCATATGAATGCTACTGAGTTGAGTACCGCTCTTCAAACTCTAGATATATTTGTTCTGATCCAATTTGGTTGCCTGATCCAATCAAGAGTATGGAGTGGGGAAATGTACTTCTAAGTGACCACCTCTGACCATAGATTCCTGGAAGTGAGAAAATTCCATCCCATTTTGGCTGCTAAAGCATTTGCAAAGGCTTCTAAATTTTTCATGCCCCACCCACCCCATTTATTTGGAAGTGCAATGATATCCCATTTGGTCCAAGTATAAGTGTGGCTTTCTTGTTTTCTCTTCCACAAGAATCTACAACACAACTGTTGTATTCTGTGTAGTATCTGCCTTGGAATCCAAGCCAGAGATATCCAATACATCAGAGTAGCTTCCAATACATATTTGATGAGAATGAGTCGGCTTGCCCTGGAAATCCATCTATGATGCCAGATATTTAGACACCTTTCAATTTTTGCCACTAGAAAAAACCAACTATCTTGTACTTTATAGGCTTGATTCTAAATCCTAGGTATTTAAGCCCATCATCAAAGGGGAGGATAGTATAAGGAAATATCTATTGTGCTATGTGGATTTCATTTAAACAAAAACCAATAGTAGTCATAGTCTATTTAAGTTGATTGCATTCCATGCCAATAGCAAAACAGAAAGATCTAAGGATAGTGGAAAAATCTGTAATGTCTCCAATCGATCCATTAATAAATATGAGAACATCATCAACAAAAAGGAGGTGGGTAAGCAGCTGTTGGTGATCTTAATGCCCATCGATCTACCCAGTCTCTTTTCCTCGGATATGGACCGACTCATACCTTCCATGACCAACAAGAAAATAAGTTGTGAGAGTGGAAAACCTTGTCTGAGGCCTCATTCAACATGAAAGAAAGGTGAGGTAGAGCCATTGATAAAAACGCTGTATGAAACATTAGAAATACAACATATAATCCATTGAATTAAACTTAAAGGAAAGATCAAGTGAGTCAATAGCATTCTCAGGTAAAGCTAGATGGTGCGGTCAAAAGCCATTGCCAAATCTATCTTGAGTATCATACTTTTTAACTTCTTGATATTGATGGAGTGAAGGACCTCCTGTGCAGTACCAATTGCTTGGTGAATCTACCGGTGGTTAAGGAAAGCCTACTGTTTTGGAGATATATGCTTAGATAAGATAGGTTTAAGGCAATTGGCTATAAGCTTTGCAATGATCTTATATATACATTCATAGAGAGAGATGGGCCATAAACCATTGAAGGTTTGATGGTCATAAAATTTGGGTATGAGAGCAATGAAGGTAGAATTAAAAGCATCATACATTCAGCCCCTAACCCATCATTCTTCTATAAACTGGAGAAGATCATTACCCAAAACTTAAAAAAAGACAAGATAAAATTCTACCAGCCCTCCATCCGGTCTAGGGCTCTTGTCTTTCTTGAACCATTTGAGAGTGCCTTCCAGTCCTCCTAGAGTTATAGGTTAAATAAGTTCCTCTTCTTCTTCATGATTTACAAATCTAGGGAACAACCCTGCCACCTTGATGTGGTGAAGTAAAATTATAAGTGCAGACACGAACAAATTCCTCTAGCTGGATAATGGGTCTAGCCACAACAGATACATTCTATGGAATATTTACTTAGGTTAGAATCAATCAAGAGGGCCTACCTCTTGGTCGCTTATCCTACTTGATGATGTCCTCGCTTGCTCGCTCCAATAATCTCTCACTTCCTTCTTCAAGCTCCTAAAACAAGTAAACAACAACAACACACAAACATAATAATAAACAAATTTCAATTCAACCTACTTAATGAGTCAAGACGAATTAAGACACAAATATGTAATATTACAAAAGATGTAGGAAATCAATTGATATTTGCATATATTAATATCAAAGAGAGATTACAACCATTCGTCTTGAAGTTGCAGTTTTCCTCTGACAAGATCGGGTTCCCACACACTTATGCTAGCACTTCATGATGGCTTCAAACAACAATAGTTTAAAGGATCTTTCCTTTAGGCTTCACTCCAAACCAAACACACTTCTCCCTCACACAACTAGATGGCTACAACTAGTAATAGCTTGCTTGTCTAATCAAAATAGTATACTCACACTCAGCCAAAACTCTAACTAGCTTGTGCTTGGGAAGAAGGAAGGTTTATATAGAAAACATGGATGGGATATGGATCCCATTCTCATGGGAGAAGGACTTATACCTTGATGTAGTTCCATCATTATAGGGGAAAGGAACCCAAAATGTCATCCTCGACACCATTCAGCCAAACCATTTACCAGACTTTTGTTACGGAGCTTCTAGAGCTGGAAGCTTTGGCTCTAATTTAAAAAATTTCCATAACATGACCTACGCAATTGGAACACAGCCCAGTCACATCGATCGGTGTGGGGAATAGTTCTAATTATTTCACATCAGCATGGGGGAGACAAAAGTCATTAGTGCCGCCTTGTAAACTGGGAAAAACAGAAGTTTCAGGGGAAATGGTGCAAAAGGGAAATGATCTGCTCATGAAGAAGCACATAATGGGAGTTTCTCCATGAAGTCAAAGCATGTGGGGTTGACTATAGATGTCCTCCAAGATCAAGGAACGGGGAGTACAGGGATAGTGACAAAATGATGTTTAACAGATGCCCCCTAAAGCATGAAGGCCAAGCCGGAGTGAGGGATGAAATGCCTTATAAATCAATGCGGGGAACCGACCTGTCATTGGAAAAACTGCAAGAAAGTATAGATACATATACATCAACTGAGACCTCTGTCAAATGATACATGAATCGTGGCATGGACGCAGCCATCCAGAGAATGATCATGTAAATGGATCCAGGTATGGGTGCAACCATCCAATAATGAGAAGGATCACATATGATAACTCATGGTCTGGTCGCAACCAGTCATCTGAAAGAGACATGCATATCATCATAACCATGTCACATCACTTCACAACCTAGAATTTTGTGATCTAAGTCTAGGGTCTTGTGCTCCAACATGACCCGATCAAAGTACAGATCCTAGCATGCGAATATATGTGTTGATGTCAAACGTGCTAGAAAGTTGCTTGATTACCAGTTAATGATGTAAAATGTTAACAAGCATGAGAGAAACCACCAATAATGACAATGGACCTCAAGGTACTATTAGCACAATTCACAGAATGTGAATACAGGTACTAAAGTTGAACACCCATGAAATCACTCGATCAAAATCCATTGATGTGAACTTGCTATCGAGTGTGAAGAACTTGCCATTAGGGCATCCAAGCTCTAAGGTATTGGAAGGGATTCTCTCGGTCAACTTCTCGGATAATGAGTTGAAGTCGATGGAAAGCGACCGTGTCGAAGGAGGGCCATAATGAATCCCACATCATCGACACGAGATGAGAGGATGAAAAATGATTTTGGATGATATAGAGAATCAAAGGTAAGAGTAATTGCAGAAGGACAACTCTTGAACATATCAGCAACACAATTGGAAGTTTGGAATCTTTTGGATCCATAGGATTGGTGGTCATGATGACATGGAAGAGGTCAAATGGAAGGTAAATGAATGGCCCAAACCTAGGAAGTTTAATGATACAAAGGAGGATGTCCCAACCCGACACAAAGCAAAGAGTGTCATGTTCAAGAGTGAGCTACCAACACAACTGATAGATTTCCAAATTTCCCCCCACCATTTCTGGTAGGTACCCCAATTATTTTTTAATCACAAGGTTGAAGGGGATATCATATGCTTGCACTGTAAGTTCATCCTTCAGACGAGTTCGGCCTAGTAAGTTTAACAAGCCCTAGGAAGGAGAAGCTCATGTTCGTCATGGCTATGAATCCGATGTCGTTTAATAGTTTAACGAGTTCGACAAAGGTGTAGCTCGATATCTTTTTCATGTTCAGAGAGTTGTAAAAGGACGCACAAAATAAAACTCCACATGGTACCTTTTCGTACATTTGTGTCTCTCGAGCCCGAAAAGGTCGAAAACAATACTTGAGAGAATCACTTGACCATTTCAGTTAATGAGAACCCTTTTCGTAAATAGTGCCTCCCAGCCTGAAAAAGGGGTAAACTTATACTTGGCACACGACGTTTCGCATCCATTAACGAGTTCGAAATGACAAGGGCTCCACCATATTTTCGCTTTTACAGGGTTAGAAAAGAGCTGAAAGTGGACCCCCCAATTTTATTCTCTTTAACAAGTCAAAAAGGGAAAGAATACTCGGCAATATTTTCATATGAGTTTAATGAGCCGAGAAAAGAGCTGAAATGTGACTCATTGTCATTGTCAAATGTCCATCACCTGTTGCTGCACACGTAAGGCAAAGTGTATTATCGAGTCCTTAAGGCAAAATAGGTAAAATATTTCCAAAACCTGATATTTTCATGAAGAAATGAATAAAAAGGGGAAAAGTAAATATATTTTTACCATTTACCATTTTAACTTTGCAATGAAGAATTTTTACCCACTTTTGCCCTAGTTTTTCCGGAGCAGATTGCGGGAGATCCGGGAGGTCAATCGACGAGCCATCAGTTCCAAGTAATAGCTAAAGCCCTGAGATCCATTTTAATGCCATTCATTTATGTTTTTAGCCATTTTTTTGGTTTTTAGGGAGGTTTTTGAGAATTTTTTTTGCCCTCAGTTGGTGCGATTTCTGGGCTTGGATCGCTCCGGCCGAGGGTGATTTGCATAACTGTCCACACTGACCGATGCGACTATTTCTAAAATAGGCATGCTGATGCTAAGGATAGGGAAAAACCATTTTTTCTCAAGAACTGACTATTAAAACTTGAATTTTATGTTCCAAAATTGATCATTGACTTAAATAAATGTCTTTTGCAGGAGAGAAATTGCGGAAAATGGTGGATTGGAAGGAAAGAGAACATGAAGATGTTGACACCTAGGCATTGAATGATCCAAATTTCCTGGAGGCTTTGAGGGCTTGTGGGCTCCTCAAAATTTTCCTTACACCAGGGATGTGAGCCCAACCCGAGTTGCTTCAATACTTGATAGGCCTTTGGGACATCAATTGCGATATTTTTTTCATTGGGGACCACAAGCTGGAGTTGACAAGTTCAGACATCTACTTCATCATTGGACTATCTTGCAAAGGTGAGCCAGTGAACTTGTATGCATCACGTCTGGTCGGGGCAAGCATATCTTCCCTGCTTGCTAAACATTGTCCTAAGGCCTTGAAATCCAAGAGTGGGAATATAGAGATTTCTAGTGTGCGGGATTTGACACTAAGGGTGCTTCTGTTGACTATGAATAGAGTGGCGGGGTCCGAGGCGGAACATGAGACTAACAAGTCGAAGTTCCTTTATGCTATTGACTGCACAGCTCCTACGATCTTCAATTGGGCAGAGGCCATGAAGATGAACATCAAGCACTAGTTGTCCAAGGCCAAGGCGGGGAATATGAAGCCTTGTGACCTTTTTCCTAGAATAAGTGCCACTGTTCAAGTATCAGTTGACTGAGGTTGATCCTCCTACACCACACGATTTTTGGATGGCCCACTAGAGTCATTTGATGCCCAAGATCAATAGGGGTCAGCATATGTCATACCGATCGACATTCTTCTCATGGCTACGATGATAGAATATTATCGTGGATGACTGGCCGTACATCAACACTGATTTCCATGGAGACCTAGATATGCCCTTACCAGATGGAGAAGATTTCAATGATGAAGGTAAAAATAAATTTTTTTGATTTTGATGTTTTTTAATTGTTTTTGGTAAATGCATACTTATAACATTTCATTTGTCTATGAAAATGTTGTACCGGAGTGGCTAGACGGGATGTCCCCGATAGCTAGGCGCATTCCCCATCCTATTGATGTTGTCACCCCTTATCGGGAAGGGAGCGATAACGAGGAGGAGATCATGAGGAACCTCAAGGGGTTGACTCATGGTATCCCGGAGTATGCTCGGATAGGAGACATGCCCTGATTGTACCAGAGGCACACAGTGGGAGTCTCAGATCTGATCCACCAACTGCTAAGTCATGTTGCATGAGCTATCTCATGCTACCATGACCACCATACTGAGTAGTTCCTAGGCCCAACACCTACATATTTTTTGAGGCCTACGTGCCACAGATGTATGAGGCCTACAAGCCGCTGATGTTAATTTAGACACACATATTATTTTTTGGGGTTCTGATGTATCAAACATTCACACACACACACACACACAGATATATATATGTTGTATTTTCCTATCTATTATGGTACAAATGGTTTGTCTTATCTTTTACATGTTTCATAAATGTCTATCCAACACGTAATTAGCTAATGCACCTGTCAATGTATTCATGCATCTAGGAATATGATGATATGTAATATAATCAAAATGTCTTTCTAGTAGATGGATACTGTTGGGTCCCTATAATATTAGTGATTACCCCATTACTATTGTAGTTGCATTCCTTATTAATATTGTTGTGCCCCTATTATCCCCATATTTTTATTACTGTACCCCATAGAATCCCTCTATTGTTATTTTTGTGGCTTTATATTATTATTGTTAGGTCGACTGGATTATATTGTGACTCCTTAGGCTCCTATATATAGAAAAGAGGTTTTTTCATTTGAATCATCCAAGAATTGTTCATTTGTGTAATGTAAAGGAGGTTGCCCCCTCGAAGAGGCTGAATTCTAAGGAGTTCAACTATCTTTTCTATCTTTTTGTGAGTTGGTTTCATAACAATACTCATATGCATGAAAATTGGAATCTTGTAAGAAGGAAATTGACAACCATAAATTCTAACCTCTGTAGACTCTTTCAACAAATATCAGTAACTTACCATGGCATCTTGGTTGAGCTGTAGAATATTTTTAACTTTTGGAAACATTCTTGGAGGAAGCTCATCAAATAATAAATCATATGCAACTGTCAAGAATTGATTGAAAAAGTATTCAAATCCAAAACCTTGGGAATGTTTTCTCACCATTGGTGTCCAATCAATTACAAAAATGACATCGCCATTATGATATTGAGTATGCAAATGAAAAGATGGAAATTTATCCACCTAAAAATACAATAAAAGATATACAAAGATTGAATTATACCTAAAGGAATTACATATATTTTAATGGGCTAATTGAACGTCGATAAAATCGGCTAGATTTTGACTAAAGTGAAACCTAATGAAGGAATTTTTGGCTAGTGACAGAGAAGTTAAGATCCCTAAGATAATTTCATCTACAATTTGATCATCATCATACTCCGAAAAACAACAAACCTTTGATATATTTTTCCTTGAAATTTTAGGGAACATAGTAGAGGGATAAGGGGGAAACTTTTCTCGTAACTGAGAATCTAAAGGTAAGAAATACTCTAGAATAAGGGCTTTATCTTTAGAAATTAATTCATTGTAAGATTGAAGTAGAAAGTGTTCATTCAAAGGTCGAGATTTAATTGGAAACACTATTTTAAGCATCTCTTGAATGGCTAATGGCTACAAAACTAACATTAAATAAAATAACCCCATTCTTTGACATAATGTCTTGATTACTACGAAGGTAATTTTCAACACAATAGGGAATGAATTCTATCTAAGGATGTGTTTGAGGGAAGATAAATTGTACCAAATATGACTCCTAGGTCAAAGAAATGTCATGTTCATTCTTGAAGCTTTAGAAGGCCAACTCTCTAATCTCATAAAGATGAGATTCACAGTTGGTTTCATGCGAATTTGCATCCTTATCTATTAATGACAAAGCTTCAAAATTTTAGGGTGGGAAGAATCTGTAGTTTGAAGTTTTGTGACTTAATAAGGAAAAAGATGAACTTGAAAATTTACTTGGTATTTAACTGCAATCACCTATACGAGCTCTGTAAATTGTATGTTTTCTTCAATCGACAAATTTCTTAGTGTGTTGAAGATAATAATGATAAAACCCATCATTCTCTTTAACATTAATCTCAACCATTAATAATTGTGTCTATGCTTTATTTGATCTAGGAGGCTCTCCAGACACCAGTGGCATGGAAAAGGCTCAAAATTCAAAGTGGCGGAAAGACGATTAACTTGACGTCAGATCGAAGTGCTCGTCACCCTGGTTCCAATGGTGTGAACGACACTCCAATCTGAGTCCAGATGAAGGAGATAGAGGTAGTCAAAGTTGGGTTGAATTTTTGCTCACTGGGCAGGATTAACAAAGACACAAATTGGATTTTTTCCAGTGGACAAAATCCGGCTAACTCCGGCCAGATTCTGGGAAAATTGTTGCCTTCGTTAAATGTCTCCTTCAGTCCAGAATATGGTTTTGAAAACAATGCATATTTATATATATTATATATATATATATATAATATATATATATAAGGAGGTGGTGGCTACCACCTCCACCACCTCCACCCCACATAAATACCATGACATAATTAAAAGGGGCCAGTCAGAGTTGAACCAATGGCCGGTGGGAGGGCCAGACCTGCCCATGTGGTGGCCCCACGTTGAATCCATATCAAATCACACAACCAACCACCATTAAATGAAACATTAACGACCCATACACAATATGATGTACTAGCCAACAATTAATGTGCCAACACTCTGAGGATTATGACGGGTATGGGGTGAACTGCCTAATGGGACGTAACCCCCAGCCAAAAAAAATATATATGCGGTTTTTAAAAATCCATAATTCATTAAAAAAATGGAGGGGCGAGGTTTGACCACCCAACCCCTCCTCAATAAATGCTTATTTTTAACAATTTCGCCAACCAACCCCACATGGGTCAATTCGCCAGGGAAAATATAAACCCAACATTTGCTCAGTGCACTGGGGGAGGCAGATGGAGGAACTAGGAGAGGGCACAGAAAGTGAGGAAGATTTTTTTTATTAATTTTTTAATGCAGGTGGAACCATGAAGGAGCAAACTTTCCAGGAGGCTGAAATTTTTGCAATGTCCAAATTGACAAATTTTATGTCGATCTTACACCTCTCAGCAACACGAACCCGATGACATAGTTAGTTTCCTGATCTGAGCAACAGATTTGTAGAGGACCCAGAGGAGAGAATCTTTGAGGAATTTAGGGGGAATCTAAAGATTCCTTGAGCCCCAGATTTTCACTTTCTCAGAATTCAGAAATTTGATAGTTGATTTTGCACTAGTTGACGCCACAAATCTAATGTCGTGTTTAGATTTTTCAGTTGCTCATTCTATTCTTTGGCGACTTTTCTAAGTGGAGTGCATGTGTCATCATTGATGTGCGAACAACCATTTTCATGCGATTCCATGCCGTCAGATCGAATAGGATTAAGATTATTCAACGAAAAGGGTTGAGATGTATCACTTATGGATCTCATCAAAATTCAGCTTGAAATTTATGTGAGACAAAAAGTGGGGTTTGTAATAAGAAGTAGCTAAGGCAAACTTGACTTGAACCAACATGAGGGCCTTGTTCCATTGATTTAACCCTATAGCACTAGAGTCTAGCATTCCCCCAACCTCCAAAATCATAAATTGATCCATGCCTAATCTGAAAGAATCCCAATGACAGATTTGTCACTTAACTTAGTATTCACTAGATTTCATCTCTCTCTCTCTCTCTCTCTCTCTCTCTCTCTCTCTCTCTCTCTCTCTCTCTCTCTCTCTCTCTATATATATATTTATATATATATATATATATATATATATATATATATATATATGTGCTCTCTCTCTTGTGTGTGTGTGTGTGTGTGTGTGACATGTGTAGAAACACAAAAGAGATTCAATTGGATAATGCATTGGGAAGCTGAGGAGTTAAGTCCACAATATTTGTTGCTTAACTTCAAAGTTGAATATAAATCCTTAAGATTCTAATATAACAAAGAATGAGGATTCCATAAGGTGGAAGCCAAAGCTTCCCCTTTCCTACCCAATCCAAAATATAATGCCATAACCCTTTTTCCTAAATCCATTCATAGCTAAATAATGGAGTTTATGGGAAAGTTAATAGTAATCTTTGTGTGAGCTTGAGGATTATTTAATATTTTTCCACAATACTCATGAGTCTAAGTTGACCCTTATACCAACTTTGTAGGGAACATGTGTGTAAGGGTGAACATATTAAGTCTTATTTTCAGATGTTCTATGAAGTATATGAATTACTTGGTCTTCTATAAAATATAGGATTACACCTCTAAATCCCATCAATGAGGCAAGGTTTCTGAACTTCCATGTGAAACATCATGCCATCTCCCATCAATTAGTACACTCATCCAAGACACTAAAATCGATATTATAGAGTCATATTCAATAGGTAGCATTCGATTAATGAACAATTATTGATGGTATTCTACAATGATCTCACAAAATTCTTTACTTTAATATAAATATGGGGTTGTAAACTTTACAAAACGCTCAACAAAATATATGCATTTTTGGGATTTATGCAATTCCTAGTTCAAGAAGTGAGAAAAATAATTACAACTTATTTACAATAATTACAATTAATTACAAGAAAAGTTGTGCAAATCATTGTAGCTAAAATCTACATTAATTCCTATTGAAAACAAAAAAGTGAAACTTGAAGCAAAATTATTCTACAACAGTGCTAATTAAAAACAACAAAAGAAGCTTTGGAAATAAATATCAACAAGAAAGTAAATACAAAAGAAAACTAGCTATCAACAAAACAAATTAATCTACTTTACTCAAAAGAAATTTAATCTACAAACCCTATTACAAAAGTAAACTACAACTAACTGAAACACATTAAAATAATACATAATACTCTACTGAAAAATAAATTGTTGTGGAACATAAATATAATTACATAATGAAATTCTATGCTACTAAAATAAATGAAATATCTCCAAATTACAAACTAAAGAAAATATTTCGAATAAAGAATATATGCAGTAAAAATATGAATAGTAAAAGAGATTAATAAACAAGAAAATATGAAAATATATACCAATAAGAAACTATATCCACCATGATTGTATAGTGGCCCTTGTTCTATAGTTTGTTGTTGGTTTGCATGTTCACAATCTCAGGAACTCAAACAAGTGTTTTCTATTAACAAAAGATAATAATAACCTCAACTGAAAAATAAAAACGAAAGAAAAACCCCGAACATTCTGAATTTGGTTCTCAAAGTTTTTATACAAAAATGTACATAACTATATGAGATTTTTCAGTAGTTCTTTCCAACAATAAAGGCAGAAACCTCTTTTAGTTACAATAGTTAGGTGTCCCAAAACTTATCCAAAAAGAAAAACTAATTTAACTGTTTTCCCATAACTGCCCAACGTCAACCTAATTTCAAGCCTAGTTGGTTGAACGATATAAAAGTGGGTGAGACAAAATAGGAATTGTTTTTTATGATAGTAAAATGTAAATGACAATAGAAAACTAAAATATTTACAATAGAAAAAGACATTGATGCTGACATAAGTTTCAACAACAATGGTTTTCTTCATTACAAATGTATTCGACTACAGAGAAATTTCGTAGTATGGCTATATAGACGGTACATATCTTAGTGTTGTTGAAATATAATCCAATTTGATTTCCATCCTAAATACTTGTTCAACTTCGTGAATTGCAGATGGAAATTATGTAGGCATCCTAACAAGTGAAACTATTGAAAGGGTGTCTCATTTGATACCCGCAAACTCATAATTCACCAGCATTCACCAAGGCATGTAAAATTGCTAACTAAATATAATAAAAACTTATTCATTACCATGAAATCCAATCATTATAGCTATAATGAATAATAAGGTAAGAATTGATGAAAGTGGACAAAACAAGTGATTTTTTAAGGAAAATGACGATAAAATGATGGTAAAATGGGTGATTATGAATGTCAATTTCAACCCTCATCATTACCTCCCAACTTAACCTCTTTCACATCCTGTGTACATCTACACAAGATTAGAACTAGAAGAGATAACTTGAGCGTGTTGTTCTTCACAAATAGCCTGATATTTAAATGAAAGTACTTGAGTATTGGTTTCCTCTGCATAAAATCCTGCCCATATATCTAGTAACTCCCATTTCCTTCTTTCTTTCTCTTTATTAACAGTCAAATTCCCTTTGAAATATAGAATGTGATATAGTATTAAAGGGTATTTGAGTTTTAATCCAATGCATTTTAGTCCTTTAATCCCTAATGATTTCACATACAACTTGCTTCTATAAATTTTTGCATGAAGATTTAGAAGTGAATGGGGTTAATTTTGCTTTTAGTGCATCATCTAATTCTTCCCATCTCCATGGGCATCTAGTTAGTGTTGTCATCTCATAGTTGTTCTTGAAACTTGTAAAATATTCAATTATCTCATCATGTAGCTACTGTATGACTCTTCTAATTTTCATATCATGTGTCTTTCTACTATGTTCCTTAAGAATATCCTTGATAGAATCTAGTTCTACTCTTACCATTAGAGTTATAATGAGTTCTTATGTCTTGTATAATTCTAGTTCATGAGATTTCTTTAGTTCATTCTCCAATCATGATTGAAAAGCTCTTAACTTGATGTACCAAATATAATGATTTGGATTCTAGTTTGAACTTACATGAATCACTTAACTATATAAACAAAATTCACATACAAGATTTCTCCTCTTAGGAATACTAGAAAAATAAATTTGACATAAATTTATAACAGAAGGTTTAATTTATATAGGTCAGTTTGAAATGAGTCGTTCAATTCGAAATTGAATCTACTGTTATTTCAAATAGAGGGTATGTACGAATAAAAAAGGTCGACACAATATTAGTTCAGAAGTTAACTCTCCTAACTTATTAATTATGGTCTTAAATTCTTGAATTTCTTCTTCTTTTTCTTGCAGCTCCTCAACATAATCTTGTTTAGCTGCTAAAGGTTATTTATGAAACGGTTTGTCTTTATCTGGTATATTCCAAATGGTTTCTACCTAATTGCTATAGAATTCAATTTTTTTTCTTCATGACTTCGTTTATGAAAAGTTTTAATGGGAATGTATTCTTCGGGATTAAATTATGTGTATAAAATTTCCATGTGTCTCTCTCAAGATTGAGCCCCTTTACTTGTTATCTTAGCTTTTCAATTTCCTCCATTAAATGAAAATCAACACTCATCTGTTGTTGGCATGTCCAGTTTGATGCCTTAGGGGATCCATTCATATGATTGCAATTTCTCTACATCTCTTGGACCTTCTTCCTAGTGGCTCTTATGTGTCATTGGTAGAACATTGTTGTTGTTGCTGCAAATTTTTTGGGGTGTTTTAAAATCATACACTAATGAGTCCAAATTTTCAACAAATTTTCCCCAATTAACAATTGGTATTTGTTTAGTAAATGTAGATTTTTACAAAGGATAAATTAGCCCATGATGTGCTAATTAGTGATATTTACCCTTCTAAAATTGGCTCAACATGGCTTGCATGGATTTATAGAAAGTATGGATATCGATTCTCCTATTTCTTATAATATGTGTCAGGAAACATAAGTGATAACTTATATAAAGAGAGGCTCTACCCTCACAAGTGAAGTAATTGATGATATGTTGAAGCACCTCGACCTAAGGTTCTAGTAATGACAAGCATCTGACTCCTTTTCTAATATATTCTAGTACTTCTCCCTCCTCGAGGAATGCTCCTTTAGAAGTAACTAACCCTACTTATTATTTAAACCATCATTTCCCTCTTCATATATTATTATTGTTCGATTTACCATTTCTCCAAACATGTTGAATCTTAAGTTTTTAATTTAAGCTGTATTTAATCGGAGGTCAAAATATAGAGTGAAATGCTCCACTAGGGGTACATTGATATTCTCAATTCTTTATAAAAATGTTAACCACCCTACTCTTCTGAATATCTCTACCACTTTTGAATTCTACATTACCATAATCATTATAAAGGGTTCATGTTTGAACAAATTATTGCCCATTGTGATGTTCTTTTTCACAATTCTACTACTACCACCCTGATTCTAAAACTTCCTATGGGCTCAATTCAAATTTCCAGCTATAGAATGGTTCTACAATGAGTGAAAATAACACTCACTGATTTTTTTGAACGCCCTGTGATACAAAAATTCCTTGGATTTTTCAAGTCCATATTTTATGATGATCATTAATTGTTATGCATGTTGAATAGACATGAAATGTGTTGAGGAGATGATTGATGGTGGCCGCAATTTTATTTTTCAATATCTTCCATATTTTTGTGGCTTAATCAAACATAATATTAATAAATGGTTTTGACTAGTGGTAGGGACATTCATTAAATGGTATAAGTTGGAACAAAGTGGGGATTGAATGAATTCATACAAAGGATGATGGTGCATGGAAATTAAAAAAAAAAAATGCGGGTTAGCCAAAGTGATTGGTTATGATGTAACTTTCGTGTCAGGAATGGAACACGATAATGATAGGAAAAATGGTACCAAACAAGTAATTTAAACATTTAATTTGATGTTACCTGACACATGGTGTTTGGAAAGTTGAATATTCCTCCTTTTTTGGAGAGTATCCTTGTATCTGTTGTCTAGTTAGTGAAATCGATAAACACGTGTTACTGCTATAAAATAAAGATGTAACAACTATCATCAAGTTCTTTGAAATTGCAGTTACATTTTCTAGAATCTACACATTGTTGACGTTGCTACTAATTTTTTTTTGCAATGCAAGGCTTCTTGATATAGAACAAAATATGCTGATTATATTTGCAATCACATTTATTTGGGCGTTAGACCAACATTACAAATTCTAACAAGCACAATGATGAATTATGAAAATGTTTTCTCGTATTTTCTAAAAGAATTTCTCTAGAACGGAAAGTAGATGTTGTTTGAAAATTTTTCTAACAACTTTTTTTTGGGTCAGAGCTACCATAATACCTACCAATTTTGGGTTTAAAGAATTACAAGAGCTCGCAATGCCATTTCTGGTTTTCATTGTGAGGTTTGTTTCAAAATTTCCTATAGCAGAAATCACAATTATAGTTTTTAAAACTTATTATAGGCTACAACACCGTTATTGGTTTTCATTTTGAGATTTGTTTCAAAATTTCCTATAGTAGAAATCACAATTATAGTTTTTAAAACCTATTATAGGCTACAACATCGTTATTGGTTTTCATTGTGATTTTTTTTTTGAAGGAATGTGTATTTACAAGAATTAGGAAATTCATGGCCTAGAACCCGCTATGATATTCAAATCTTGGTGTTGGAACACTTTTTAAGTGAACTCCTTGGATGAAAGTTTCTTGTATAGGTTTAATCTATGTCCATTTACCAACAGTGACAACTTTTCTTCATCATTTTTTCTCAAATTTACAAGTCCATTTTCATATAGATGCTCAACTTCTTGGGGTCCCAACTATCTAGTAGTTAGTTTCTCTTTAAAATCTTGAATCATATAATAGTTCCCAATCACCTTGATGAAATGACTTATCTTTAATGCATTGGTCTTGCCAACGAAATCTTTGCTACTAAACTATTTCCAAGTGCTGCAGAGCTTGTTGTTTGTATTTATCTAATTAATTAAGTTGCACAATTCTTTCTTTTGGTGCTACAGAAAGATTCATCCCAAGATCCATTATTCCTCAAGGTTTAATTTCAAATTCAATGGGAAACAACATAGTTTTATTGAACACTAATTCATAAGGTGTAAATCCAATAGAAGTTCTCCATGTGGTCTAGTAGGCCCATAGTGGTTCCGAAAATATGTTTTCCCAATTGTTTTGTATGCAATTGATTTTTTTGTGAGTATATTCACTATTTGTTTGTTAGTTACTTTAAATTTCCCATTAGATTGAGGATGGTATGTTGTAGTATTTATGTGCTTTATCTTGTACAAATTCATGAGATTTTCCACTAGATTAGAAGTGAACTGTGTTCCTCTATCTAATACAAATTATCTCGGCACTCCATATCTAGTGAAGATGTTAGCATACATGAATTATGCTACTCCCTTTTCTTTTATATTTTTCAATGGTTGTTGTTCCACCAATTTGGTTAGATAGTGTGTGCATACTAATATGTACTTATATTGTTTTGAAGGTGGATTAATGATCCTACAAAGTCAATTTCCCATTTTTCAAATGGTTCCAATGAAATTAGGGGTTACAAGTCATTTCTTATATATTAGTAGTTTGTCCCATTCTTTTATAGGTAGCACAATGACTCATATAATCCTTTGCATCTCTATGCATTTTTTACCAATAATATACTGTGGAGAGCACTTTCCTTGCAATTTTTGTGGTTGCAAAATGGCCAACGCATGGCTCATTATGACAAACTTTTAGGATGTCATACACCTCATCTTCTTCAATGAACCTTCTAATACTTTGATATAGTCCCATCTTGAATACAAATAATTTTATCCAAATGTAAGGCACAATCTTTCAAATCAAAGCATTCTTTTGCCTGGCTGAAAAATGTTGAGGCAACTTGTGTGCCACTAGATGGTTTGCTATGTATGAAAACCAAGGTGTCACCACTGAAACTGCAAATAAATTTTCATATACAAAGGAAACATCTAATGTTTCATCTTCTTTGTCACTCGTAGTCCTTGATAAGAAATCTACAACCACATTCTCATGACCAGGTTTATCAAGTATAGTTATATCAAATTCTTGAAGCAATAAAAGAAAACAAATTATTCTAACACTAATGATAGGTTTATTAATTATATATTTAATGGTTGAATGATTTGTATGTACACAAGTAGGATATTTTGTTATGTAGTGTCTAAATTTATCAATTGCATATATTATCACAAATAATTCCTTTTCTATCGTAGTGTAAGTTAACTCTGCATGCACAAGATTTTTGTTGATTAAATAAATTGCATGCATTGATTAAAGGAGCCTATTTGATTTGGTCAAGAAGTCTACCTATTGCTTCAAGGATAATGAGAAGCTTGGTGACTCATCTAACTTTTCTTATTGAAAGATTAGGTTGGAAGTTATCTTAAAAGAAAATATGTGAAAGGAAAGGTTCCTGAGCCTCTGAAAATGCTTCTGCTGCTATCATGTCCGGGTATAAGAAAGTTGACCTCAAAGCTAAGAAAATTCTCATTGATGGTTTGCAAGATCATTTACTTGTTTATGTTGGTAATTTAAAGAGTTATAAAGACATTTATGATAAGTTGGTTGGGATGTATCAAGTCAAAAATTGGAATTATATCCTCTCCTTCAAGAATAAGCTCAAGGAATTGAAAATGAACAAGGGATAATTTGTGCAATCCTATATCAGGAGGGTATCACAAATAATGGATCAACTGCAAATTATTGGTGGGACTCTATCTGATAGAGAGTTGGTGGTGATCACTATTCAAGATCTTCCTCCTATTTGGGAAACCTTCATTACTACTATAAGTAACAGCAACAAACTTCCAACATTGGATGAGTTCGTTGGACAATGCATGCAGAAAAAAAAACTAGGATGATTGCTTGAGGAAGGAATCAAAAGCATGAAAAAGGAGGACCCTCCATATTTGTTACACAATACAAGAAGAATAAAAGTAAAGGGATAGCATCCAATTCAAGAAGGTTCTCTCTTAAATTGAAAGACTCCAAGAGAAGATTGATAAAAGATAGGCCTCAAATTGAATGCTTCAACTACCAAAAGTATGGTCACTATGCCCAAGATTGTCCGAGAAAGAAAGATGCTCCTAGATGCAACTGTAACTTCAGCAACAAGATGTAAAATGATCTAAGAAGAGGATATGATAGAATAATAAGGGTTTATAGAAAGAGAGATACTCTAGATGACCATGAAGAAGACCAACATCCTTAAAAGAGAACAGGAAATTCCAGGTATGAAAGCAATGAAACTTCTAGCCAATATGCATATATTTTTATTTATGCCCTTTCTCAGTCTTCCCCACTATATTTGTATGATAGTTGGTTGGTAGATAGTGGGGCTTATGGAATTTTTTCTGGGTATAAGGAATTCTTGTCTAACCTGGTTGAGAGAGAGACAAGTATGACAATTTGTTGGGTAGCGGAAGCCCCACGTAACGATTTTTGGGATCAAAACCAAAAATTTTGGGTAGAGATAGGGTAAAGACTTTGCAGGATGTGTGGAGCGTGAATTGTAATAAGTCAAGTCAAAGGGTTGTCCGCCCAAAGATAATGTAAGGTAATGTAAGTTGAGTTGGCCCGCCCATGGTTTGCGGACCATGGAAATGTATAAATAGAGGGAGGCTCTATGGTTAGGAGTCAGTTAGTTTTTGGCATTATTGATCTGAATTGTAATGGGTTTATGAGATAAGAAGTTTTGGAGTGTTTATAAGTCTGAGTCAAGGGTGTTGATGGATAGATAGAGGCTCTGCAGCTGTGTTCACAGAGGCATGGTAGAGTTCACAACTGTGTGCGCGGACCCTTGCAGTTGAGTGCGCAGGGTAGATCTGGTTGTATTGGTGATAAGGTTGAATAAAGCTAAGTTGATTTTGAAACATTGTGTTAAATATGAATTATTGTGGATCTAGTTAATTTATGATTTATATTTTTGTTAGATCTGTATCCCTTTTGAACGCGCACACTGGTTATCTCTATTAAATGTTTGCTTAAAGACCCTAACAAGTAGATCTGATCTATAATAACTCGTTAAGTAATAAGTATTGAGGAACAACCTTGTCTCGGATCTGCGCGGAAGCAGAGTAGCACGAGGCTATTGAATGGTGTGCGAACCCTCCAAACCACATCAAGACATCCTAAGGGTGCGGAAACCTGGTTCTAGCACCCTCCCCTGCTATCTTGGGTGAGACCTCAGTCTGCCCTCCACGGGTTGTTGCCGAAAGGGCCAATAGCTGCAGGATTTGTTTGGCTAAATAACTCTTCCGAACCTGGGTCAAGCCCATATAAGCCAAAAAATGCTTCCATTGTTGGGACCAGGATCTGCCAAAGGGATGTCTGATGTCGGAACACTGGAACCTTACAAAGAAAGAAATTGAAGAGTGGTTGGATCTGAAGCTTCATGACTTCGTGGGCCAGGAAAACAGGAACTCGTAGATATTGGAGGAAGATTGGTTAGACCACTACATATACACAGATATCCACGAGATCTTCTTTGCGACATTTCCAATAGAGTTGTACGAGTGGATCGCAAGGTTAGTAGACAGCATGGGAAGGTGCAGACTAGATCAGCCTATTGTGTGGACCCTAAAATTGGTGTGCAGTCTAGAAGCCACTGAAGATAAAATAACATGTGCAGTAGGTCACTGGCTAGATCGGGTAATAAGAGGGTTTATCACTGAGTTCGCAATAGATACACCTGTGAGTTATAGTGAAGCGGAAAGGCGATTTCTCGAAGGACTGCGGGGTAAGTATATCAAATCATTGAAAAATAAATTATGCACATTTATTGATGTCTCGAGTAACGCGGAGCAGAAGAGGTTACTAAGGAATAGGAGGGGTAGAGAACAGTCCTCTGATTTCTATCTCAGGGGAGAGCAAAGAGGAGCTCGCAAGGTTCTCACCAAGAAGTGCAGTCCAGTTGACTAAGGAGTACTTTCCACTTATACCACCCCCATCCATGCCACCACTCACTTCACCTACATCAAATCCATCTACACCGACACCACCCCCACCCCCACCACCACTCGAAAGTTAGGATGGCGAGCGCAGTCCAACGGGTGATATTTAAGGGTGTAGGAAATGAGGAACTAGGCTGGTTCTAGTTTGTGATAAGGTCCATATGGGAAGCTCAAGGCATAATATATGATAACATAAAAAAGGCTACCCTAGTTAGCGCGCTGTAGGACCGCGCATTGACGTGGTACATGAAATACTCAAGCGATCATCCGAATGTGGGAATAGCAGCAATCCAGTATGCATTAAACATAGAATTTGGTTGACCAAAATCAGAAGCGCAATTGGTTATTGGGTTCAAGGAAATCGCAATTTTGCCTAGTGAAACCTCCTGGAATCTAGATCAAAGATTGAAAAGCACCATCCGTGAGGCAAACATGACGTTGTCGAATGCACAACACTACACTTGGTTTGTGGCATCATTAACACCTGAGGACAGCTCTGTCACAACAAAAGCTGTCAACCCAAGCTGAAGCATTGGAGATAGCAATGAGGTTGCACGAAACTCAAATACAGGATCTAGGGTTGGGAGTACAACAAATCCAAGTGCAAATACAAAACCTCTGTCTAGAAATGTGAAGTTTGAAATAATGGTAGGCACCTCAATTAGAAGCATGTGAAGAGGTGTGGTGTATCAAATGTAAGGGCCAGAGCCACGAGAAAGATCATTGTCCGATCTTCGTGAACTATGTGACAATTGGGGAACCAATACCATTGCGACTAGAGGTACAAGCTAGGCCAAGAGTAGTTCCCACACTTTGGTAATGTGCCAGGTGGGAAGAAAGCATGCCACAGATAATTCTCATCTATTGCAGAACCTAAGACAACCCCCCCCCCTCAACAGCTATTTTGCAACTTCTGTAGGATGGTGGGCCATGATAAAAGAAATTGCCGCAGTTATGAGATGTTGATGGATCAAACACCTGCTTATAGGATGCAGATGGAGGCGCACCGGTAAGATCCCGCCGCAGCAATCATGTGAGGAGGATTCCAAGGACGTGGACAGGGCCGCGAGGGAATGGGGCCTGGATGGGGACAAGGACAATTAATCTGTTATATTTGTGGAGGACCGGGGCATTACACGCATGATTGCACGAACCCGACTAAAGCTTATTGCATCTACTGTTACCAATTTGATCATGAAGTAGTCGATTACCCCGCACTAATTGCTTAGATGTGGGAAAAGGGGGTGCTTTCAGCTAACCTCACTCAGAACGTCCAAATGATGAAGGCTGAACTGCGCACAGAAGAGCCTAATGTGAATATGATGCTCAGAAGTGGCACAACTATGAGGGAAGATAAGGGGAAGAAGCTAGAGGAGGATACATGGGTCCATAAGGCCCCCTCAAAACAAGTGAAATTTGATTTGGAGTGTGTGAGGGAAACCTTTATGGAAGCTAAGAAGAACTTCACGGAAACTTCTACTTTAGGTAGTAAGGATCAACCGGGACCGGAGATGGATACGTCTATGCTAACAACCTTCTTAGAGAAGTGCATGAAGTTACTCATGGATGCTAAAGTGGTGAAGGGACTGCAAGAATTGATAACTAGATGCGCAGGAGCAAACGAACCTCGAATGGTCCAGAAGTTAGGCAAACATGCTTTGCGCACCAGGCGGGAAATGTGACTGGCTATCTAGATTGGGGACTATGAGATGGATCAGGTCATTTTGGATTTGGGGTCCGATGCGAATGTCTTACCTAAACAAACCTGGGAGCGCATGGGAAGGCTTGCACTGTAATGGTCCCTCATCCAGTTGCAGATGGCTAACCAACAAAAGATCCTGCCCATGGGAAGAATACAAAGAGTTATAATAGACATCGATGGTGCCAGCACACAAACCAATTTTGAGGTCATAGAAATTGTGGATGATATAACCCATACCCTGCATTGTTAGGGTTAGATTGGGCAACGGATATGAATGGAGTCATCAACCTAAAGAAATGGAAAATGATATTCAAAAAGACCCCGTTAAAGGGGCGCGCTATACTGAGCAAGTGCGCGACGAAGACAGTGATAGTGAATTGGACTGTATCTACCAGATCACAGCGCAAGATCAGGACTAGGTAAATCCAACATCAGATGGAAGACTCTCATGGGATCATGATAGTTCCTGCATGTCGGACTTAGATGAAGAGATTGAACGATGGTGACTCGACTTCATGAAGTCACCACACTAAATTGTAACAGGATGGTAACAAAAGGGGCAAAGAAGTAGCCAATTGGTGAGGTTACCATGAAACCAAGGGAACCAGTCCACCAGTGTGAATCGACGAAGTTGAGAAAAAATCCGCTAGAAGTATCCATGGAGGCACCACACACAACCATTGCCTCGGGAAAGGGTGCATTCCCAAAGAGGCAAAGGAAGTGGTGTGGAGGTCAAAGATAGGTGCACGCACAAGTTGGAAGGCAAAGAAGGGTAAGCATCCATTTTCAGCATAGGCTACAGGTGTATGTTGTGTAGACACCCAACCAACTTAAAATTAGCAGCCCAAAGTCACCACAGAAAACCAGTTCGCCAGCAGCCAGCGACAAGGTCAGCAGGGAAGTAGGGGGAAGCATGCACAATGGCCACCCAATAAAGAAACCCAATGGGAAGTTGCAGATACCGCGGGCTCGATGGGACTATAATAGAAGATAGAAGGAAGCCTAGAAAAACTAGGATAGCAGCAAGCCCTGTGACATCAACAAACTATGGGCATGGCCAAGAAAGCAAAGCATTCTAAGAGGGGAAGGACTCAGTAGGATGACATGCAGCGATGCCCACGGAAGCCGTGCTAGTATGCACATAAGGAGATTAGGCCCCGTTGTGTATCCCGCAGAATGAGAATGAGATGTGACCCTACTATCATGGCTATGGCCACACCTACAGAAGAACACACCCCACACAACAACGCATCAAGAAAGAATGGCTACCGAAGCACTCGAGAGGTGCTCGTAGCCTGAGCTAGTAGGGAAGTTGAGAAATCGCACCAAAGGTGTGAAGACCTAACTAGCTATAGAAAATACAGTCTCAGCGCCCCAAGTAGTTGAAAGAAGGTGCATGACTATAAACAAGTCTGTGGGAAGCCGACATGGCAAAAATGTTCTCTACTAAGTCATTCAGTCCACAAGA
The DNA here is from genome assembly GCA_000404065.3 of Pinus taeda. Lineage (NCBI taxonomy): Eukaryota > Viridiplantae > Streptophyta > Pinopsida > Pinales > Pinaceae > Pinus > Pinus taeda. The sequence goes on from APFE031209461.1 coordinate 57,699, forward strand.
TCGCAGCTGTGCCCAGAGGACTACACTACCATGAGGAAAGTTCAAAAGGTGACCATCAACACCACTGTTCCTGATAGGAAGCTTAAGGTATGACAAGGAGGAGCGGGCAGTGGGTCATTAAGATAGGAGTTCCGAGTAAGATTTGAAAAAATCTGCCGTTGTGATATCGGTACAAAACTAACAAAGGCAGGAAGGGATTTATTCAAAGTTACGTACTTATTTCATAACCTATGGATGACACTAGAATATTTGCGCTTTGAACCAGTGAAGAGAAGAAAACACTCAGCTACCAGGTACCCCATGAGTACCATGGCTAGAACCCGAGCACAATTCGTTGAGGAACTGCAACTAAATCAGGAAGAGCTAGATGACGTGACTTAGGTCCCCGAGGTGCCAAAGTCCCCAAGAACACCGAGACCCAGAAAAAACAAGAAGACGATATGGAAAGTTAGGGCCTCACCAAGATTCAACAAAAGGTCAACAATCAATAAGAGCAAAGCAGTCACCACCGAACCCACCGAGGATGACGACGATTTACAAGCCCCGATTGACTAGATTGACACACAGGCTGAGGAAGACAATGATGTGTTCCAACTCTCATCACTACCTTCATATCTCTTTGTGTGGAGTGGGATGACCAAAATGCCAAAGGACCTCGATGCTATGAAGAATACGCTGCAGACCCCGCTTCTCCTAGATGAAATAAGATTTGATGGTTTGCTGCTGAGCCATATACCAAGTATAAAGTTTGAAGATTGGGATATTGCAGACAATCAAAAGTCCCGTGAATTGGCCACATATAAGTTATTGCCACGAAAATGGCTATTAGGGGTAGAAAAGGTGGGCTTACTTAATCTAAGGTGGATACCGCACTATCACCATGCAACCATCAACATATTTGTGATCCGACAATTGCTCTGTTTGATACATGACGAGTATCTCTGGTTGGAAGAGCTGATCCCAATGACCACTGATTTAGTCCACCAAATCACGTGCCTGCCAATAAAAGGGAATGATCTCACAGACATAGCCAGAACAAGAAGTGAGGTGGGCCTCGCCAAAATAATCAAGGCGAAATAACAGCTGTAAAAAGGAAAGTGTGGGTATGTAATAGAAAGCATCAACAATCACGCAGTACAAGTCACCAATCAGCTACTAGCTAGTAAACTCACGAGGAAGTGTTGCATAGATGAGGTACCAGCTCTTGTCATTGCGCTGGTGGGTGCAGTGCACTGAAGGGGTTCAGTTCAATTGGGCACAGTCTTTATGCGATGAATTTCTAACCAATTGTCAGGAAGCACAAGAAAAAGGTAAGAAATTTCATTATGCATGGTTGCTATTATCGATCCTTCTGGTTGCAGGAGAATTTCCACAGGGTAGCCAGTTTCCTAGCATCGAAGACAGCCTACCCGAAATAGTACGGTATACTTCGCTCTGGGCTACAAAGGACGCAGCAAGGGTTTTTGATATCAGGGCTTTTTGGACCTTCATGGAAGGTAATATACGGACATGGATCGCTCAAAGATCGCGGATGTCTCCAACGATCTACAACAATTTCTAAAGCACGACCGAGTTCAAAGCAGACATGCATCACTTATATATCCAGGCATGAAAGGATCCAAAGCGTTCTTTGGTCACACTTCCATTCATTACAACAAATGATTCCATTTATGAGGTATTAGCAGCATGGCCTCTAGAGTGGCATGCCCCAGACAAGGTTGTTTTAGACAAGATGGCAGCACAACAGTAGAAGAAGGAAGGTCAGCAACGTCTCACTCAACTGGTAGAAAAGACACGTCAGGAAGAAAAGGCTGCTTCAAAGAAGGAGGCAACTAAGAATCCGATAACAGAAGAGACCCTAGCTTATCAGGAAATGGGCTTGGAATAGGACCCACACAGGGAAATGAAGGCACAGGACCACACAGACCAGGTCAAGTGGCCGCGTAGTAAGGAGTCACTGCACACACACAAAAATTCCAAAACAACGAAGGCTCTGGAGAAAGAATTTATTGACAGCAGCTAGCTAGCCAGCGATGTCCCCACCAGTGCATTGATAGAACTAATTACAGAGCAGACAACTGTGTTGGGGGAGATCTGAGCACAGTTGCAGGAATTACAGATGTGACCCCCGGGCAGGGTCACCCTACATCTAGTAGCGGACACAGCCGCAACCTAGAAGATGGTGCGCACACACATAATAAACACCTTATCATTGCCAGCAGGTGCTGTCCTAGCTGAAGCCGCAGGCGAAGAACGTAGTTGGGGTTTAAATCTAGCCGCCCTACCAAGGGAAACCCTATACCAATTGCAAGAGGGGGTAGCTAATGAGCTTCGTGCCAGGGAAGGTCATGCCCTCCACACCTTGACAAAGCAAAAGGAAAAGTTGGAACATGTCACTCTCTAGCACGATATCTTTGTTGCACGCTACGAGGAAGTAGAGCAAGTTGTGACAGAGGCATGTAACATAGTACTACAGCTAGATATCCCCGAGGACCTTCCAACAACTATCAAGATTCAACACATGGCCGTCGGATTTCGTATGACCCAGGAGGAGGCTGCAAAAGCTCAAGGGTAATTAACTTTACAAATTTTAGAGCTAAGATTGAAGGCGTAGCCACCCACACCTCCGAAAGTTCACAAATGGTGCCGCGATGAAATTCAAGTTGGACTGGAAAGGATGAAGAACGATGTCCGCAAGTGCTCGAGACTATTAGATCAATCTCTCGTTATGCTCACATCCCTCTAGGAAGACCCCACTCTATAGTGCATGTAAATTGAGGCATGCGAGTTGCAGCAAGCCTATGACATAGCTCGAGGGGCTGCATCGACGGTCACTATCACACAGTGGTTGGCCAAAATGAAGGAGGCCCAAGCTCTCAAGGCACAAGTTGATGTCGTGCGACAATAGGAGGCAGTGTTTAAAGAACACATCCAACCATGGCTCGATGAAGAATTTGGGGTTTCTTCAACTATTGAAGGCAAGTTAGCACATATGCAAGTAGTATGTGATACCGAGCAAGCAACTGCAAGTGATAGGATGCATCAGCGGCTCACTTGGAACATGTAGAGAGGTTCGCAACATAGTTTTTTGATGGTACACGTGACGTGCAGAAGTTGCTGACCGATCTACACACTGAGATCACCGCACCCACCATGTTACTTAGGATGAGTCACGATGATTGTGTTGGGGGAATGTTGGGTAGCGGAAGTCCCGTGTAATAGTTTTTGGGCTCAAAACCCAAACTTTTGGGTAGAGATAAGGTAAAGACTCCACACAATGCACATAGTGCAAATTGTAATAATTCAAGTCAAAGGGTTGTCTGCCCAAATATAATGTAAAGTAATGTAAGTTGAGTTGGCCCACCCATTTTCCACGGCCCATGGAAATGTATGAATAGAGTGAGGCTCTATGGTTAGGAGTCAATTAGTTTTTGGCATTATTTATTTGAATTATAATGGGTTTATGAGGTAAGAAGTTTTGGATCATTTGTAAGTCCGAGTCAAGTGTGTTGGTGGATATATAGAGGCTCTGTAGCTGTGTTCATAGAGGACTAGTAAAGTCCGCAGCTGTGTGCACGGACCCCTGCAGTTGAGTGTGCAGGGTATATCTGTTTGTATTGGTGATAAGGTTGAATAAAGATAAGTTGATTCTGAAACACTGTGTTAAATCTGAATTATTGCGGATCTGGTTAATTTATGATTGATATTTCTATTAGATCTATATCCCTTTTGAATGCGCACACTAGTTATGTCTATTAAATTTTTGCTTAAATACCCTAACTAGTAGATCTGATCTATAATAACTCGTTAAGTAATAAGTATTGAGGAACAGCCTTGTCTCGGATTTGCGCAAAAGGAGAGTAATGCGAGGCTACTGAATGATGCGCAAACCCTCCAGATCACATCAAGACATCCTAATGGTGCGGAAACTTGGTTCCAACACCCTCCCTTGCTACCTCGGGTGAGACCTCAGTTCACCCTCCACAGGTTGTTCCCGAAAGGGCCAGTAGCTGCGAGATTTTTTGGCTAAATAACTCTTGCAAACCCGGGTCAGGGCCATATAAGCCAACACAATCATTCTTGGATATAAATCTACTCATCCTATGAAGGGTTTTGTTTCTGTCAAATTTCATTTGGACTTTGGTGAATCCATTCTTCTTCATGATGTGATGTATGTTCTAGGTTTAAATAAGAACTTGGTATCTATTTCTTCTTTGGAAGATAAGGGTATGAGAGTAGTGTTCATTAAAGGAAAGTTCCTCACATGGCCTACGGAATCTCACATGAGAGATGGTTTCACCTTGGGATCTAAAGCTGAAGGACTCTATAGATTTAATGGAAAACCTCTTCTAGCAATGATCCATGACATCAATAATAAAAGTGAGCTATGACACCGAAGGTTGGGACATCTACATTATGAAGTCCTACCAAAATTGAAGAAGTTAATCTCTAGGATGCTTGATGTTCAAGCTAGTCATGATGGATTTTGTTCAAGTTATGCTAGTGGAAAGAAGACAAGGGGACCATTCCCCTCTAGTAGGAACAAGACTAATGATATTTAACAAATTATTCATTTTGACCTATGGGGACCCAAGCATGTGCACTCTATTGGTGGAAATCTCTACTACATGATCTTCATTTATGAATTCTCTAGGAAGACATGGATATACTACTTAAAGCACAAGGATGAGGCTTTTGATATGTTCATTAAGGAATCCAAGGTGTTGATAGAAAATAAAAGAGGGAATAAGATCAAAGTATTTCGATCCGACAATGGCGGAGACTTCATTTCAAATGAGTTCATTGAATTTTGCAAGAAATATAGAATCAAGAAGGAAACTATTTACCTTACAACCTCGAGCAAAATGGAGTGGCTAAAAGAAAGAACAGATCCATCTTAGAAGCTTCCCCAGCTATGCTACATGATCAAAAGTTGTCGAAATTCCTCTGGGGAGAAGCTACAAATAAAGTGGTATATGTTCAAAACCGGGTTCCTCATCAAACATTAGATAGCTTAGGATATTTGGTTGTCCCATATACTTTCATGTGTCAAAGGACAAAAGGAACAAGTTGGAAGCCAATGAAAAGAAAGGTATGTTTGTTGGTTCTTCTGAAAATTCTAAAGCATTTAGAATATACATATTGGGTCAAAGGAATATCGAGTTTAGAAAGGTTGTAACTTTCGATGAAAATGTCACTCTTGGAAAAGCACGGTACATTCCTCTCGTTGAGAAGAAAGATGATCATGACATTATATAAGGCCTATCTATATCTAAATCTCAAAAGGACATAGTTGATGATCGCATGGAGCCTATGGACACCTCAGATCCTCCTCCAAGTGATCCCCCTACTAGAAAGAGACCTATATGGCTTCATGATACTTTACAATATGTTGAGAGATATGTTCCTACGAAAAGGACCTTTAGAGAAAGTAAGAAGCCATGCCGATATCAAGGATGCATTGTAGGTATGATCACTATGACCTAGGCTAACCCTTCTACTTTTGAAGAATTTGTTAAAGAACATGTTTGGAAGGATGCCATGGACAAAGAATATGAATTGATTATGAAGAATGATGTATGGGATGTTGTTTCGAGACCTAAGGGAAAGTTTGTTGTAACTTCAAAATGGATATAAAATATCAAACACGGAGTTGATGGAAGCATTGAAAAGTACAAAGTAAGGTTTGTGGTCTTAGATTTCTGTGAGAAATAGGGACAAGACTATGATGATATATTTTCCACCATTGTCTGTTACATTACTATTAGATCGATTGTTTCTCTTGCCGCTAGCCAAGGATGGATACTTCACCAGATGGATGTAAAGACAACATTTCTTCATGGAATACTACATGAAGAAGTATATGTTAAGCATCCTTAGGGATTTGAAGTGAAGGATAGGAAGACTCATGCTTGTAGGTTTAAAAAAGCATTATATGGTTTGAAAAAAAATCCTCGAGCTTAGTATGCCCATATTGGTAGTGACTTGGTGAAGCTTAGATTCAAAAGAAGCAGTATTGACCTAAATCTCTACTTCAAATTGGTCCAAGATATGCCTTTGATTTTGGTTTTATATGTTCACGATTTATTATTGACATGTAGTGAGACAATGACGATCTAATATAATAGGGAGAAGACATCCAAATTCAAAATGAAGGATCTTGGTATGATGCATTACTTTTTGGGACTAGAGGTTTGCTAGAGCCCTAAAGAGATTTTATTTTCTCAATCAAATTATGTTGTGAATCTATTAGAAAGATTTATAATAAATGAATGCAAGTATCTAGCCACACTGATGGATAATAACTTCAAGAATTTATGTGGATACATTTTTGGACCTGACTTGGCAGACCCCTCTGAGTATCGACAGTTGATTGGGGCACTGATGTTCCTTATGGAAACCCATTCGGATATATGCTTTACAGTGAACACTTTGAGTCAATTCATGAATGGGCCCTTTCATACACACTGGGTTGCCTCCAAATGCAATCTAATATATTTGCATGGGATGATCAATCTTGGTTTAAAATATACTTCTGGACATGTGAGATTGCATGGATACATTGATGCTGACTGGGCTAGAATAGTTATTGACAAGAAGAGCACAACTGGGTGTTGCTTTAGCTTGGGATATGTGATGATATCTTGGATGACCAAGAAACCTAGGTTTGTGGCTTAAAGTATGGAAGAGGCAAAATACATTGTTGTTAGCATGGCTAGTTGTGAGGCAGTCTGGTTGAGGAAGCTCTTTGGAGAGTTGTTTGAGCAGGTCCTAGATACGACAATGATATATTACGAAAATAACAATGGGATCCGATTGGAAGAGAATCTTGTGTTTCATGAAAATTCCAAGTACAAGGATATTAGGTATCATTACATACGTGAAATCGTGCAAAGAGGACATGTGAGACTCCATCATATTTCGACTAATGAGCATATTGTCAACATACCCACCAAGGCTTTGCCAAAAGGGAAGTTCTTGGTATTTAGAGAGAATCATGGACTGATGGATGTGACCCTCTCAGGTAAGGGTCCTAGATGATTGTGAACACTGAGCTATGCCTTCCCCCTATATGAGCTCTTAGAGTGAGGAATTGGGACAAAGAGCTCCTTGGGTTAGGCGAACTTGCGAACAATAGGCATGTTTAATCCTTACCTCATGATAAGTGTGTATCTCCCCTATTGTCATCTTAGGTAACGTATGATCCTTACCTTACAAGAAGTGTGTAACTCCCCCTATCAAGTATACCCTAATATGAATCCTACCCATAATCTAGGCTTTTTGGGACTGTTGGTCCCGATCTAGCCAATGGGTTGAGATGATGACTTGGGCATGTCTGATCCTTACCTTCCAGGGTAATTGTTTATCTCCCCCAAGTGCCTTGGGTTGTGTCTGATCCTTACCTTGTATGGTAATATTTTATCTCCCCCAAGTGCCTTGGTTTGTGTCTTGGGTAAGTGTGGATCTCATCCAAAGGTTGTGTATGTAGGTGTTCTACCACTTAACTCTTGAGGGTCCTAATGGGAATTATCAACAAACAATAGGATAGTTGCAATCCTGACCTCACAACAAGTTGTATCCTACTTATTATACTTGGATAATGGGTTGAGATGGTCTCCCCAATGATGTGGGTTTAGTTGGATCTCCCCTATGGCAATTCATTAGATGTTAGGTGGTAGAAAAGACTTCTCGATGGATAGAGGGTTGTAGCAAAGGATCTTCGATGGATAGAGGGTGGTACTTGAGCTCCCCTCTGATGACAAATTCTTCCTCTTTTAGATTCGAGAGTGTTCAACATATGAGCAGAGATAAGCTAAGACAACACTTGATTTGATATTTGAAATTGGACACATGTTGTAGTCAGTAATTTCTTCCTAACTAGGAAGGAGTGTTAATTTGGCATCTCAGGGACAAATTCCCTCCTTTGGACAGTATTCCTCATCAAGAAAGACCCCTCTTAAACCTTGGAAGAATTTAATTTAGTTAAGGAAAATTATATTTTTAATATGGAAACCCACATGTGCACAAAAGTTCAGGTCTTTAAAGAGAAATTGGACACCCTTGGAAGCATATAAATACAATTCAAGTGACCCTCATTTATATATCGTCAAAACGAATCTTCTAATGTCTCTTCTTTGTTTTGGCTCACATAGGTTTGAGGTTGGTTCACGAATTTGGTTCATAGAAGTCCAAAATTACAGGGTCTGAGCTCACATGCGTGAAGAAGGAATTTTGATCATTAGCCACATGGTTGGAACAGGGAAATATTGGTTGTAGATGAACACATACCTGGTTCTCCCCACAGCAGGAGAGCTTCAGCCGCACACATCATCACTAACTCCATGCGACTATGTCCTAGGGTTCTATTTAGACTTTGGTTGTTGACCACATGATTAGGAACCTTGATTTTGATCAAAAATGTTGTTGGGATCATCTCTTGGATATTGTTTGGTTGGTTTTGTTGGATAGACTTGTGATTAATGAATTGGAACATTGTTCTCTCTCTTTGTTGAACATTTTATGAAAATCTAATAAGAAGAAGAATTTGAAAGGGTTTTCTCCCTTGTGGTGTTTTCCCCTGCGCTTTGACCAAATCCTTGTGTCTCCAATTTCTCTTGATTGTCTTCCACTATTTATTGCATTTATTGTTCTATCTACAATTTCTCTTGATAACTAGAAGAATAAATTGTGTTGAAAGATTTCCAATTAAATAAAATAATTGGGATAAAGTAATTGTAACAACATAGAACAAGAGAAAATTAAAATTTTGTAGGAGGATATAACTTTATTTTCTTTATTGATTCTGTTATCACCAAAAAATTGATCATCTAGCCTAATTTACTATATGGATTGAAGTACACCATATAAAGCCAATTTTATAGTAAAATTGCTTTCAATGTGAGAAATTACTTAGTAAACCACCTTTGTTAAGTAATTTATAGTTAAACCCTTGAAGAATAATTAAATAAATCATTATTTGTTTATTATTCCTTAACTAATTCCTTGAGATAATAAATAAATCATTTATTTATTTATTATTTCTAAATAAAAGTTTAAATACGTTTTCCCTCCTAACCAAATATAATAAAATATTACAAGTGGTTATTCCAAGAATGGGAGCAATAGTATTTTATTATTTCTCATTATTCGAAGATAACTCAATATTCTGTTATAAATAGAAAGGTTTTCCATTCATTATTCAGTTTTGATTATTTTCATTGTTGCACCCACTGTTGTAACTTTGATTTTTTTCATTGTCGCACACCATACTTTTGCTGGGTTTATACATTATAGAGGAGAGAGACTCTACACAAGCTGAAGACGTTTGAGTATAGCTAAGAACCCATCCCATAGAGGGGGACTCATAACATTTATTTGTTCCCTTCACATGTGTTATAATAAAACTATTCTTTGTATATCTGGTATCCATTGGATGATTGGAGTTATTACTCTTTCTTTTTGTTGTTTAACTATGATTGTGGCTTAGATCTGAACTTTGGTAGGTTCTATTTCTATTAGTTGTTGCAGATCTACAATGTTTAGCATCCATTTATATTGTTGAGATTGTTTGTCATCCACAAACATAAGTGGGTTCTTTTCGTACATCTTTGAGAAGAAAACACTACAATAAAATTGGCGACTCCACTGGGTTTTATACTTCAGATATAGAAACCTGGGTGACCTTCAGTTTTCAGCTTAGGGTTTCTTATTTTCAATTCTCTTAATGTTTCCTAGTTTTTTAACTCTATATCTATTAAATTTCTTACTTTTGCAAGATTTTTGGTCATTTTCATAGGTCATAGGAAGCAACTGTGACAAAGGCTACATTTTTTTTGTTTTTTGTTTTAACTTTGTTGACCGGGATATACGGAGTAGAAATAACACCTTTTGGCCCAAAAAGTGCGATCTGGAGACCAGAGTGCACTTATCAGCCCAAATATGAGATCCCTACTGAAAACATGCCAACACTTGCAATTTCTAGGTTTTAGGGTTTTTCTCATATCTATTTCTAGGTTTTCCAGAGAACTATCTACTAGGTTTTCTGACCTTTGTCTCATCCTACTTAGGCCTTGATCTAATTTGATTTACTAGTCGAAGTGGAATTTAGGCCCCTTAGAGCTTCTAGTATGCTTCCACCTTTCTAGGAGGAGTTTAGTTGAGTGAGTAGTTTGAGTTTCTGTAGTACTTTCAGCCACATTTTCGAAATCCAAACCCTTCTATTTTAGATCTATAAATATAGGTTGTCACCATCCATAGTTTCACATTTAAACTTGTTTAGTCATTGACCTTAGGATCCCATCAGTTTCCCTAGGTGTTTCACCCATCTCTCTATCATTTTGCAGTGATCCTCCTTTATGGTTTTTTGTTGTTGTTGCACCACTTTCCTATAGCCTAGTGTCATTTGATCCCAGTAACACCGACATTTAGATCTCTTGACTGTCTCAATGTATTTTCCGTCGATTTAGCCACCAACTAGCACAGTGTTTGCAAACACAATTTTGGTGGGGTTTAGTTCATTGTTTTCCTATTCATTTTCTATTATTAATTTTAGTTTATTTTCAACAAGCTTTTTTCTTTTTTACAAACATGATTTGGGCTTAATCAATTAATACACTTTCAAACACAAGCACACCTTAAGCAAAGGGTGCTTGGTTTACACTGCCAAGACACAACTTTGTTGGTAGGCTAAATTGCTTCATTTTTTAACCCTTTTTCCCTTCAAAACCATAAACGTATACCTCTGTTTTAACCTTGCAAACCCCCCTATTCCTACACTAGTCCAAGAATTGTGTCCCTTCCTACACTAGCTTTATGTTTCATGTTTAAAGGTTATGAATGTGGTTAATTAATCATTTTCATAGATTTTATACCTTTAAATCTTTGTAACTAATAATTCTCTTCCTGGAAGTATTTGATAGATAATGAATTAATCATATTTTTATCATGGTCAAGTGCAGGTATGATTCTTGCACCGCTGGAAAATCTTCAATTACCATGACAACTCACCATTCCTGTGGACACCATGTTCTAGAACAATCAACTCGAGTTGGGCTCAGAACATAGAGGAAATTCAGGGATATGGTGAAGATTAGGTCGCCAACTAAATACCTAGAATAGCATTTTGGTATAGCTGAAAGACATGGAAAATTTTAGGGGCTAATCTTCGCCCAGTGGGCTAATTTTCCATGATTTTTCCAAAAAACGATTCGCCAATTTCCAATTTTTATAAAAGATGATTCGCCCAAATTTTAGAATATAAAATTATTTTCCCTTAAAAATCGCCAACATAATAGTGGCTATATGATAAATCATTATAAATTTGAATAATTTTACAAATATATCATTGAAAAATTTATAGTTTGCATATTAGGGATTAGTGAGATTCGCCAATGTTTCTAAACTTCAAGAAAATTTTCCATCCTTAAAATTTTCCTTGCTGAAAGACTTAGCACGAGATGTTATTGTTATTTTGTTATAGCTGAAAGACTTAGATTGGAACTCTTTATGTGATTTGGTTACGGTTGCAGGCCTGAATGAATGTATAAAATGTAGGACTCAGATAGAAAATGGTAGCGAGTGATAGCTATAGCAAGGATACCGTGATTCTGTCCTTTTGTAATTTTGTGGGTATCACCCTCGTTTTGGGCTGGATTCGAATTCATGATGTATATTTGCTGATCATTAATAGAAAGGAACTACGCCACGATTTCTCAATTTTGCATTGTAATTATATGTTGATTCGTTGATTAAAGAGATGAATCTTTACATTTCCTAAATAGGGAAACAAGCTGGTCGGCTAGGGCCCAACCAACCCAGCTCGTTCTCCCTCATGTATTTTTTTTTGTTTTTCTTAAGGTGTGTTATTTTGTTTTAATACAAAGTGTGAAGTAAATAGATGTTTCTTTTATTCTTCTGCAAATTTTGAATCTGATTCATTACAGTGTGGCGGATCTCTGGTGTGCATGCTCGTTTGAAGTTTAATCTCGTTTTCTACCTGGATAGTGCAAGCACGCATTCTTGCACTAGTGTATTTACAGTCTCACATATTGATTCTTCTGGTTCATTATAGTAATAGTCTTTTATTTTTATTTGATAAGTCTTAATGCAATTCTAAAGAGCGTTATTTTTATTCCAAATTTCTTTTGATATTTTTAATTAAACATACTTCTGATAATCAGAAACCAAACGTTGTTGCGACATACTGGGCTATGCCTACAGTTTATGCTAGTTAGGAAAGATCAAATTTATGTGTAATGATTCTTAAAGGAAATATTTATGAGTTAAGAAGGTTATGAATGCAAATCAGTTTTTGTGGATAAGTATTAAAGGATTGAAGCATGATGTGACAATTAAATGATCTTTTAGATTACATGCAAAAGTTCCTTAAATAAAGAAGAGTGCACTTTGACTTTGGAAATTAATTCTTGTTTTAGACATTAAGATTGGTTGAAGCATCTTTCAGTTTGAGGAATTTATTTTTAATTTTTGTTCACCTTTGCAAGCTCTTTTTCCTAGTTAACACATTCTTTATTTTCTTGAAAGAAGGATTGGAAAAGTTAGTGCATAAACCTCTGCCTCGGTACATGAATCAATCTCCTGATACAAGAACATAGTGATCTAGCCTTGAGTCTTAGAGCTCCTTCATGAAGACATAAATCTTTAGTATAGGTGTAAAATATACTCCCAACACCTAAGCTTTGTTCTGGTACTAGTGAAAGCAAATTGCAGAAGTACAGGAATAATAACTTAGTACAAGGAGGAAGATCTATAAGGAGTTAGATATATTCAAGGGTACAATCATTAACCTCTCACACATCTATACTGAAGATAAACATAGATTTACATTTTCATTAATCAAAGATTGTTTGCAAGAGGTTTTGAGAATTCCTTTCATTTATTTTCCTACAAAAGTACTTTCTTTCATATTCCAACACTAGAATATCTTTGGTGTAAATTGTCGGGTGATCTTTTCTTTTTTTGATTCTGCCAGATTGCAATTAAGGAAGTAGGAATATAGTTTGGAAAAGTTCATACCATTTATAGCATTTCCTATAATTCCTCTCTAAGTTTACGAAACCCCCGGGTTCAATTAAGTGTTGAAGGAGTCTGCTTGACCGCAATTCCTGCACCCAACATTTTGGCGCTGTTGCCGAGGAGGCGATTTGAAATTGGTAATAAATTTCCATTTTTTGCAATAGGGGTAAGTCTACTATTATTTTTTTGTAGTATGCTTCTGTTGTATTGAGGATTTTACGAGTGCGGATTTTTTTCATTGCAACAATCAACAGAGTCTTTTTCTTTTATAAGCATTTGAATTTTGTTTTTGTATTTGATTTTTTAAAATGAATGCCTAAGAAAGGTAGGGGTCCAAAGCCGAATAATGGATGACCAAATACTGAAAGATTTGAAAAATCTTCCCATATTGGACCTTCTTTTGTAGGTAGAAAGTCCAAGCTAACATAGATTCATCACACCGGAGTAGTCCAGTTGGATTTTGGACACAGCGATTCAAGTGTGACACAACCTGAAAAGGTGAAGAAGGAGGATAAAGGAGATCATAAAATTAAATTCAACAATAGTCAACCTTCACCTTCTAGAAGTGGTCTGATTGTAGGCACAATAATGGCTGATCATGAAGACATGCAGAGGGGTTTGGCGAGAACCATGTAAATGACGAGTAGTCCACTTTTGGATTTCCAATAGTGAACTCATAAGAGAATGTAAAAATGAAGAATATTTCACCTTCACCTCTTCCACACTTTCATGGTAACATGCACGCTAGATTCATTTCTTTTCAAATTTGATATTGCTGACACCTAATCCTTGTGATTGGGTGAATATATGTGAATAGATAAATAAGTAACATGAACAGTCACCGGGAGATGAATTGAACAGTCTATCCCTCATGTATATAATGAAGACCTACCTGATGGAATAAGACATAAAAATCATTTTTTCCTTGAGGAGTTACTACCTGGCCTGACATGGTATTAGAGCCAGCTCCTTTTTTTAGCCTTTATGCCCTTTTTAACTCCCTAGTCTGCTCCTCCAAACAATAAGTTGTCCATATAATTCGTTGCCCACCTATACGCTTGTTTGCTACACTGCCTGTGCTCTCTAGCTCTTGGACTGTCCATAAAGGCTAGTGGCTGCACCTCCTTTCAGATAGGCTATGGCATGCTCGTGTCCATTTCCACTAATAACGGTCAGTTTCTGAGAGCTTGAGATGTTCGAATATTTAGGTTTTCTGCCATACCATTTAAGGGAATCAAAGCATATTAAGTCATTAACTGTGGTCCTCCTAACCGGGATTGTTCCTTTTGGGCAACTTATTCCACTGAGGTGCCATATTTGAAAAGTATTCAGACCCATGTAGTTGTGACTATTCCCTCAAACCAGTGGTGCCATATTTGAAAAGCGTTTAGACCCGCGTAGTTGTGGTTGTTGGTGCACATCCGAGGAATGGCTTTCAAAGCTTCCACGTTCTCTTTCCTGTTTGGATACAAGTCTTTTGATAACTCTTGTGAAAATTTGCAATGACTTGTACCGTAGAAATCTTAGGTTTGCAAGTGTGTTCCCCTCGCTTATGATTTTCTGAAGTTTTTTTGGTTGTTGGAATTGTCCAAGTCTCCAGCCTTGATATCCACGATATCATTGCTACAAGATATAGAGCTGTTGCAAACTATCAGAGTGAGTTATTGTATATTATATATATGCTATTCGATTATGAGGGTCCATTTATGTAAACACTGATATAAACGATATTTCATGTATATTATATATACGCTTGTTGAATGTATACGCTCCAGTTTTTTTTTTTTTTAGAGTTGGCGTAAGCTTTTGGCTTGCAGACAGCCACTGCTACTTGTGGAATCTGTCCATATTTAGAAGTGGGATATACACCGCTCCCTTCAAGACTCGCCAGAAGCTGAGTTTGAACACTTATTTAATTATCACGTGATGCCTTACCAAGCATCAGGCATCATTGAAGACTGGGAGACAGAAAAGGAAAGATATGTATTTTTCCAATGAGAAAGTATGCAGTCAAGGTATAAAGCATAGGATTTAAGCATAGGGATTTATATTTCCATCCAAGTGTTTGGCAAATTCTGATTTGCATCAGATTTCTAATTTGCTTTTGAGCAGTTGATACTATTTCTCTTGAATTGCAACCATATTTTAATGCAAAAAAAAATATGGTGATATTCTATATGCATAGAATATAGTTTTGATTTTTGTATATTAATTCAAGAAGGAAGAATAAGGCTGTATTATTTTTGAAGCACATTTTCCCAACAGAAGTATCTTTCTATCAGTAGAAGTAATTTTTACAGAATGCATTCAATCATATCCATGGTGGGAATAGTTCTCACTGGCAAGGAGAATTATCCTCAATGGTCCCGGATGATAAAACACACCCTTATTTTCAATGACTTGTGGAAAGGAATGTGTGTTGGAGATGGAGACAATGAACCAATACAACCTACCTCAGACAAAGAGCTTGTCATTTGGGAAAACAAGAACAACAAAGCTTATGCATTAATCACAACATCTGTAAATGAAGAGGTGAGTCGCCATATTTCGTCATATTCAATTGACTTTGAAGCCTTACAAAAGTTGAAAGAACTCTATGAATCAAATTCTGCACTTGAAGTTGTTCAACTCATGATTAAACTCTTCACTCTTGAATTGAAAAATAATGATCCTCTTGCTTTTGCATCTGAAGTAAAGTCTATAATGCATGATATCAAATCCACTAAGGTTGAATTGGATATTCCTCTTATCACTTTTCTCAAGGCACTTTATCCTACTTACTCTAATTATCTTGAGTCATTGCAAGCAAATGGAAATCTCAAAGATATCACCTTTCACTCTCTTGTGAAAAAGTTTGCTGAAAGAGAGAAAGCTTTTGGAAAGAAGACAACCCCTGAATCTTTTCAAGAGACTGTGTGCCTTGCTCATAAAGAAAAGCATCCTGCTCAAGATTCTACAAGAGGAAGAGGTGGTCAAAGAGGAAGATGAAGATATTTCAGAGGCAGGGGGGGCAGACATTCCCAAGGAGAAAAGGCAGATTTGCACTGCAAAAGAAATGGATCACACGATGCCTCTACATGAAAGCTACCATGGGAAAAAATTGAGCAGAAAAGAAACCAACAGAAAGCTAAAACTGATGATACATTCAAAGGTAAAGTACCTGAATCTGCTCACTATGTTGTGGCATAATGTAACATTAGATTAAATGAAGATTTATTTAATGTTTCACTTGCTTCTTGGAAAAATGATTGGTTTCTTGATTCAGGAGCAACTTGCCACATGACTCATAGAAAAGATTTTTTTGAATATTTCACTGACAATGTTGATGGAGAAGTATACTTTGCAGACCAATCAAAAATCAAGCCATCAGGGCTTGGCACAATCAGGCTTAAACTGCCTGGTCTTCTAGACTTTCTTCTGCATCATGTTCTATAT